>CAKNYM010048565.1:166641-188390 GCA_932195095.1 Andricus curvator
AATGCAATCTAATCCAACTACGATCCAATATAATCCAATCCAACTGCGATCAAATCACATTCAACTGCAAAACAATATAATCCAACTGCAATCCAATCAAATCCAACTGCAATCGAATCGAATCCAACTACGATCCGACATAATCCAATACAACTGCAATCCATTCCGACTGCAATCTAACTGCAATCCAATTCAACTACAATCCAATACAGTCCAACTGCAGTCCGATGCAATCCAACTGAAATCCAATCCAACTGCAAACCAATCCAATCCAACTGCAATCCAATCCAATCCAACTAAAATCCAACTGCAATTTCAGCCAATCCGCCTGCAATCCAATCCAAATGTGATCCAATCCAATCCTATCCAACTGCATTCCAATCGAACTGCAATCCAATCCAAATGCAATCCAAATTCAATCCAATCCAACTAAAATCCAACTAAAATCCAACTGCAATCCCATCCAATCCGACCGCAATTCAATCCAATTGTAATCCAATCTAATCCAACTTCAATGCAATCCATCTGTAATCCAATCTAACCCAACTGCAATCCGATCCAATCCAACTCATATCCAACTGCAATTCCATTTTTATGAATTTGAACTTCCATTCCTGAAAATATGATTCAATAATAACCTTCTCAACTAATTATAGAAAATTTGATGGTAAGAGAATCAGTTAAGAATTATTTAATTAGTTCGCAACGTGAAAAGCATTCAAGAACTATTTTCATTGCCATATTCAAATAATTTTTAGATTAAAATTTCCTTTAAAATTGAAACTGCATTTATATATATATATATTAAATTTATTATCAACCTTTTGAACTAATTCAAAAATTGAAATATATGTGCATATAATTTTAAAAATTTAATTTACTCATTTCACAGCATCAAAAACATTGAAGAAAGTATATAATTGTAATAGAGGTATTTAAAAAAAAGCTTTTATTGTAAAAATAATAGTTAATATTCAATATTGTAACCTTGAAGAAAATAATCAATTTATGTTACTTGATTGAAGAACTGCTTAAATTCAATCTTCATTTTATTTAATACTACGAACTGGATTATTTAGCTAATAATCAATTAAACAGTTCACAACATAAAAAGCATCAAACTGTTATTTTTATTCATGTATTCAAATAATTTTTACTTTATATTTTTCTGAAAATTCAAAGTTTTAATAATCATAATAACTCACATACCTAAATTAAATAAATGTATGAAATTTACTGAAATACATTTTACTTCGTATATTGTGAGGAGTTCCATCTTTGAGGAACGTAACATATCGCAAATCGATAAGAAAGCGATAGAGTTTACCGATATAGTAAGTAATATGCGGTAAACCTTCTTCCAATTTCCACACGCAGCGGAGCGCACAGGTAGCACAGGTAACACCGGAGTGGGGACTTACCTGTGTGTGTGCTTGTTCCGAGACCCTCCGCCGCGGAGTGACACCTGAGGTTACGGCCCAGGTGATACGACGATAGAGTGGGTCGACCGTCCTCCGCGAGTTGACGCGAAAGCACGCGATAATGGACGCCACGAGGCGTTGAGGCTACGCGGAGTGTCTCGGGCGACCATTTTGTTGGAACTGTGGGTTCCTCAGGGCGCGAAGTTCCGCACCCAACTTCGCGATTCTCGATGATGCAGTTTACCTAGAATAAATTTATGGTTGTGAATAAAGTTTAAATTGTCACGTAAATTTCAACCAGTGCACATTTTTGGCATCTCTCTCACTCTTGCTTTCTTACCCCCTAATGTTCTCGTGCAACTTTTATAAGAGCTAGTTAACCCGTCACTCGTCTATCGGACCGTAATTAGCGGGGCTCGGGTAGCAGGGATCCTACCTGGCACCTGTACAACAAGGAAATAAATAATAAACGAGCTTCAAGGGTTGCTCGCGGGTCGGAAGAGCGCGACCCGCGAATTCGGTTCACTCCGATATAAGTCCTCGACGAATGACAGGTAAGTGGCAGTCCATTCTATAACCTGGTTTCCAACCAGGGCCATCCCCGGCCAGGTCGTAGTTAACGGTAGAAACATTGTAAGATTGGAAAACCTCGTTATAAAATGGCGCCCAACATAGAGGGCCGTCGCTAGATGACAGGTATAATGGAGTCAGAGAGAGGGGGAACAACATTTTGTGTGATAGAACAGAGACGGCAGGTGCGGACTTGGCGTTCTTCTCTTTCGTTCTGCTTTCGCATATGGCTTTTAGCATTTTCCTTTTTAATTACTTATCATGGCTCTTGCTTCTATAGGGGTGATACCAAAATTTTGAAATCAACAACGGGTATGCTCAGGGTTGGGGTCAAGGCCCCACGCGACCCCTGAGCAAACCAAGCGACGTGGCGAGGATTGTGGAAGGGTGGAAGGTCTGTTTCAACAGACAAAAGGGCTCAAGTGTGAACAACTTCTTGTGGAGGGTTGAAGAGGGCAGAGCCGCCTCTTTCTTCACGGACGAGGAGTTGTTAGTCGCGATGCCCTTCCTTTTAAAGGACATTGCGTGGCACTGGTTCCGTCAGAACAGATTCAGATGGAACACATGGGACCAGTGCAGGCAGCATTTCTAAGCCCGCTTTGGGGAGGCTTTCTACCAGGAAAGGTTAGAAGAACATATCCTCTCACGCAGACAAGGGCAAGAGGAACCGGTGGCGGACTACCTGACCTGCATGTATGAGCTTTACCAGCTTTCGACCAGGCCAATGGATCTCGAGGTCCAAATGAACAGGGTATACGCGAACCTCAGATCCGACTTTAGGAGGGCCATCAGACGTTACGAATTTACAGATTACAACGGTCTGGCGGTCATAGCGGCGGAATATTAGCGCGTAAAATCCACGATAGGTGAGGATATAGCCTCTCGGTCCCCCGAGAAGTCCTATATCCCAGAATATGCGTATAAGGGGAAGGGCCCACCCTCTAAGAAGAACAGTTCTGTGGCCGCTATCGCGCCGACTCTCGTCGATAGCGATACCACGCAGAATCCGTCGGAGTCAGCGCAGTTGATTAAAGCCCTAATCGCGACAATAGGAAACGACCAGCGGGGATCAACTGCGAGCTTGGGCAGAGACGAACCCAAGAACAAGCTCAAGTCTGAGGGATCCAACAGACGTAATGGTGGGAACCCTCGGGACCGTAAGAATTCAGCATAATCGAATGAGGGAAAGTCGGACCAGACTCCAAAAAGGGGCTCTGAGTCATCCACCTCGGGTAAGAAGGGAGATAATCCGGAGGTAGAATGTTGGAACTGTCGACCAAAGGGCCACTTCCAGATCGGGTGCCCGAAGAACCGAAGGCGTAACTATTGTTGCCGGGAAACAGAAGAAGGGAGAAGGCGTAGGGCTCAGCCCTTTTTCCTCCAGTCCTGGGTTGACCCCACAGGACGACGGGCACCTACCGGAGCAGCACAGGCTCGAGTCGATGGACTCGGCAGTAGAGGGGATAGCCAAGAAGCCGAGTCTTTCTACCACAGAGATACCGCCGATGTCGGTGAGCCAGATCCCGGTAACGCGTACGGTGGAAGGCGAAGATACTATCGTTCTTAATACAAGAACGAGGGTTAGAGAAAGACAGAACCCCTGGCAAGAGAATCAGGTAATATTAGACCTTCTGAAGTCAAATGAGTCACCCGCAGTACCAGCAGAGGAAGGTTCGTCGTTGTCACTGCGGTTAGAAGTGAAGGAGCCCCCAGAGGAGGACAAAGAGCTTACCCTGCGAGTCTTTACGACTGCCCGAATTGGTAATACCCCTAAGGTCCTCGCTTTGATTGATGGCGGGGCATCCCGAACAGTAATGGGAGATATTGGCTTGGTTCTAGTAGAACGGTATAAGGAAACATTGCACACGACACCGAACCAAGCGTTTCTGACTGCTGACGGTACCGTTAGTCAAGTCCATGCCACGTGTTATCTCCCTATCGAAATCGATCGTGTTTCGCGAATGATGAAGATCCACATTGTCTCGAGCATGGGAGAACATGTATTCTTGGGTATGGATTTCATCCACACATTCGGAATAGTACACTATACCGAGGGTACCGAGCTGGAAGTGGAGAGGAGGGATGAAAATCCGACAACATTAGACCAGTGTTGCGGCCTCAGAGAAATAACAGCTGAGGAACGACAAGAACTGGACACGCTAGTTGCCAAGATTATTAAGCCCCCTCCTAAAGGTACTTCCAGCAACCGATCGCATAACTCATAGCATAGACGTCGGGGGACACCCACCGATAAAACAGAGGTATTGTCGAGTGTCCCCGAAGGTTCTGAAAAATATGCAAGATGAGGTGAATAGAATGCTGACGGAAGGAATAGTAGAGCCGTCGAAAAGCGGATGGTCCAGTCCCGTAGTAATGGTCCGAAAGGCTGACGGGACGTATAGATTTTGCGTGGACTACCGTAGGCTCAACAAGGTCGCTAAAAAGGATGCGTACTCTTCGCCAAAAATGGACATGATCCTTGAGCAACTTGGAGCAGCGAAGTACATAACGACCTTGGATCTAAAGTGAGGGTACCACCAAATCCCGATGGCCAAAGATAGTAGGGACTACACAGCGTTTACAGTTCCTAGAATGGGGCTTTTTCTGTTCACAAGGATGCCCTTCGGACTGTCAGGGGCCCCTGCGACATTCCAGCGACTGGCAGACTCCCTGATAGGGCCAAACATGGAGCCTAACGTCTATACGTACCTCGATGACATAGTCATCGTGAATGACACGTTTAACGGCCACCAGGAATGGGTAGCTCGAGTAATAGGTCGCTTACAGGGTGCCGGACTGACAATAAACCCAAAGAAATGTGAATTCGGGAGACTGACTGTACGTTATCTCGGATTCCTCGTGAATCTGTGGGGTTTACAGGTCGATCCGCACCAGGTCGAGCCTCTTTTCTCCTACCCAGCCCCAAGAACAATGAAGCAACTGAGACGGTTTTTGGGAATGGCGTCGTGGTACCGTCGTTTTATACCCGACTTTGGGACTGATACGGAACCACTCAATAAACTGCTTAGAACGAACTTCCCATGGGAATGGGGGACCGAACAGGAAGGCGCGTTCGCTAAGCTTGAAGAACAAGTTGTGATAGCACCGATTTTGACATATCCCGACTTAGAAGTCCCGCTCGTGCTCCAGACCGACGCGAGCAATTTTGGTCTCGGAGCTGTCTTAACGCAGATGCAAGACGGTGTTGAGAGGGTGATCGCTTTCGCCAGTAGGACGATGTCGGACGCGGAAAGTAAGTACTCGGTCACGGAAAAGGAATGTTTAGCCGTAATTTGGTCGGTTAGAAAATTTCGTCACTACCTGGAGGGGTTTCACTTCATGGTCACTTCATGGCCAACCGGTCGATTGGCGCGATGGGCACTAGACCTCCTCGAATACGATTTTGAGGTCCTACACCGGAAAGGAGCATTGCACTTTCTCGGATGTATGAGGAGGAAGTAGCAGTCCCCATAGCTGCCATGGAGCCGGTGGAGGACGAGTGGTATCGTAGACGACTGCGCGAGGTGGAGGAAACCCCAAGAAAATTCCATGGGTGGAAAATCGTTGACGGAAAGTTGTATCGGCACCGTCCGAATCCGTCGATAGACCCGGTAATCGAGGACCTAGAGGCGTGCAAGTTGGTAGTACCAGCCGAGAGAAGAAAAGAAGTCTTCGACGAGGTGCACAACGATATCACTGGCCAGGCATATACCGCGACATTTCTCTGTGGGTACGTTCATGCGACACCTGTCAGCGAATCAAGGCTGATCAGAGACTTGCAGCGGGCCTAATGGGCCGCAGGGTGGTGCAGCAACCTTGGATAGTAGTGGACACCGACGCGATGGGTCCTTGGCCAAAAGCAGCACTGTTATTCGAATACCTGGTGGTCTTCGAAGACCGGTATACGAAATGGGTCGAATTGTCGCCCATGAGAAGAGCTAATGCCGAGACCATTATCAAAGATTTTGAGAACCATATTCTGAACCGATGGGGGACACCGGAAGTGCTCGTTTCGGACAACGGAACGGAATACGTCAACCAAGCTATGGTCAATGCCAATGATCTCCGCGTACGTAGCTCAGGACCATCGGCAGTGGGAAGTGTACCTTAAAGATTTTAGGTTCGCCTACAACACGGCCGTCCATAGCACCACGAGGGTCAGCCCGGCCTACTTGAATCTCGGTAGAGAACCAAAGCCTTATAATAGCTTGCGCCGAAGAGTAGAGGAGCCACCGTAATTAGCCCCACCAGACCACGAAGAATGGAGTCAAAGAATGGTGAAACTGAAGGAACTTCAGGACTTGGTCTCCTTGCACCACGAAAATGCGTTTGACTGAGGAAAGGAGAGCTACGAGAAAAGGCGGCGACACACGGTATTTAAAGAAGGAGACAGGGTAATGCGCAAGGCCCAAGTGACCTCCTCAGCCCAAAAGGGGGTAACTCAAGGATTTGGGAGTAAAAAGCAGGGACCATACGTCGTAGTCCGCGTTCTAGGACCGTCAGTATACGAGTTAGGGACCCACGACGGAAAATTGGTAAGCAAGTTCCCAGTAAAACTGCTGGTCCCCTACCACGAGGAGGGACCGCCTAGAGAGGGGGATGGGGAGACGGTAAAGTAAGACTAAGCCAACCAGTAGTTATTTTTCCAATAGCCAAATAAATTCGACAGCACGGATGGTCCAAGTTGAAAAAGTAGGCCCCCAGGTGTCAGAAGCAACAGCTACGCAGGTCAAGGGAGTCCTGGTAGAGGACCCACAGGTAGGTCACCTGGAGTTAATTCTTCTCATTGCTTTAACAGATTTTGATTGTTAAAGAACTTGTTATATATAAATTATTTATTTAGAGCTCAGAGAGGAACCCCATTTAGCTTGATTAGAAAATAGACATTGGCAACAGACCGGTAATATTGTGAGGCAGTGTTGGGATAGAAGCTGCTAGACACTACGAAGGGTGATTCCACGACCAGTGGCGAGAGGCAGCACCGAGCCGATTGCCACGTCAAACGCAATCGACACTGCAACACCACGTTGTCAGATACTGCGGTCGGGCGGCCAATAAGAACTCAGCAGCCAGGTGACCAGAACAATCAACACGAGGCAGCGGTTCCACTAAGTGCTACGAGCGGCAGCACCAGCCGATCATCAAATTGACGGTCGGCTATTTTCTATCGACCAATGGGGATCTCGACAGCCCGTTGGTCGGACGCAATCACCATGACGGACGCAAGTACGAAGACGCACACTGGCGGATACAGCCCATTGGACCTCTGCCGTTATACCAAGCCAACCAGCGGGCAGAACACGTAAACTCTAAAGGGCCCAGTGGAAAGGAATCGAAGAAGACGCGCAGACAAGACTGGAGCAGGAGGACAGTCCTGGCTTGGCGGTTCCGTGAGGAAGGAAACGAACTACAGTCCTCAGAGTAAACTTAGGATTCCGAGCCGATGTCCAAAGAAATTAAGAAATCAAAAAGGACATGAAAGGAACCATGAATCCGGACGACCGAGTGAAACTGGTACACTGGCTCCAAGGTACGTGGTCTTCCGTTGTTTCCCGGTAGATTCTCCAGCCCCGACACTAGCCGGCATGCGGACGACCGGGTGGAACTGTGTGTGCCGGGTATAACTAGTGTGTGTGATTCGCGTAGTTAAGTGCTTGTCCCGAGACCCGCCGCGGAGGAGTGACACCCGGAGGTTACGGCCCAGGTGATACGACGATAGAGTGGGTCGACCGTCCTCCGGGAGTTGACGCGAAAGCACGCGATAATGGACGCCACGAGGCGTTGAGGCTACGCAGAGTGTCTCGGGCGGCCATTTTGTTGAAACTGTGGGTACCTCAGGGCGTGGAGTTTCGCACCCAAGTTCGCGATTAAATACGGTTGAATAGATTTTTGAATAGGTTTATTTTGGTGGAAATAAAATTCTCGATGATGTAGTACAACAAGGAAATAAATAATATACGAGCTTCGAGGGCTGTTCGCAGGTCGGAAGAATGCGACCAGCGAGCTCCGTTCACTCCGATATAAGTCCTCGACGAATGGCAGGTAAGTGCCAGTCCATTTTATAACCTGGTTTCCATCCTGGGCCATCTCCGGCCAGGTCGTGGTTAACGGTTGAAACATTGCAATGCTGGAAAACCTCGTTATAATATATATATATATAACGCTCGGCGCCGCGCCGTAAGACTGCTTGGATCTAAGAACGTAATAAAAGAAGAAATTGAACATTCTGTTCGAACGGTAGTAGGTTTTAACCCAATGTCAGTACAAAACTGACTACATAAACCTTCTACAATAAAATAACATAAAACGGATCAGTTACGTAACGCGTTTGCTGCGGTAGAAGGTTTTATTGTATATCGTTTATACTTTTCTCGTCATATAGGTGAAAGTGGGGTATGGTGCCGGTACGAGGCACGGAGACTAAAACAAATAACGCCCGTGTTTTTTAATTTTCATACTGGTTATATACGTGTTATATATGTATATGTTTAAATCATGAAAGGCGCCATAACGCGCTTTATATATATATCGTCAAGAACTACACAGGAGAGATTGGGATGGACTTTGGTTTGGACAAGTGTGCCAAAATTAATCTGAAGAAAGGAAAGATTACTGGCGTTCCCCAGGACCCTGAGCTTGTGGATATAAGTGTTATTAGACATCTTAATACTGGAGAGACCTATACATACCTGGGCGTGCCTCAAAGCCAAATTCAGGACGTAACATCAGTGAAGGAGTCTCTCCGCAGCAGATACAAGCATCTTCTTCGACAGATTTGGTCTTCCAATTTGTCAGCGTCGAACAAGGTATCTGCGACTAACATGCTTGCCGTCCCGGTGCTACTCTACTCGTTTGGGGTGGTTTAATGGACGAAGAACAAGCTCAAGGCCCTTGATGTCACCACACGTAAGATCATGCATATGCGTAAAAGCTTGCATATCAATTCGTCAGTTCCGCGATTATACATTTCATGCCCTCAAGGCGGACGCGGACTTCTGAATCTCCAGTTTCTTCATAACCGAATTGTTCTAAGTGCAGCTCACATCGTTGCGAATGGCACAGATCCTCTCCTAAATATGGTCAGGAACCACGAGATGATAGGCAAAGGAGCGTTCCTTTAAAAAGCCGCGGAGCAAGCGGCCGAGACCCTTGGCCTGCATTTTAACATCAGAAGTGAGGTAAGTGCATTACTCCATCTAGATGCTTCACTTCTAAAAGCCGACGTAAAAGAAGCAGAGGCTGGAAAATTTCACCAACAGCTACTCGACAAGAAAATGCACGGAAACTTACACAGAAATGTAGAAAAACAGTCCTTGTAGAAGGAGCAAAATTTTGCTTTCCTGAGATCATCAAGGCTTAGTTCAGGTACAGAGGGTTTTATTTTCGCATGCCAGGACGGTCTCATTTCCACCTTAGCATACCGTGACCGCATTTTATGTCAAGAAGTTCCCAGTGATAGGTGCAGAGCGTGTCATGCACATGCTGAGTACCTAGAACACATACTATCAGGGTGTCCGACCCACGCAGGAACTACGTATATCTATAGACACAATGCGGCCCTAAGAGTGCTTTATTACCATCTTTGTCGCTCTTACGGTGTTAGTCGCGACCCTGCCCTGCCGAACGATCCAAGAGAGATAGAGTCAATTGTCCGAAACGAGAAGTGCCAAATTTTCTGGAACTACGATTTTCGGGCAGCAGTCTCCGTTGCGCACTCGAGGCCTGACATTGTTCTCCAAGACTTCGAGAAACGAACTATATTCGTGCGCGAATTCTTGGCTCTGTTCGAATACAACATCACTGCAAAGGAGAAATAAAAAGAGGAAAGGTATCAAGACCTTAAAAGAGAGCTGCAACGACTGTACCCAAAATATTCGGTGCAAGTAATTGTCCTTGTGATAGGTGCTCTCGGAGGTGCGAAACTATCACTGGTTCGTAACCTTAAAGCCATACCCGCGTGCCAAAAATATGCCAAGGCACTTGCGAGATGGATGCAGAAAGCTGTCATCCTTGGGTCGCTTCGTGTCCTCAAAACACACGAGGGTTTCGCCGGACTGTCGTTCTGATTTCGTCGTTCCCTGTGACCACCCATCTCAGGGTTGTGAGATGTGGCCATAGGTGTGATTTACCGCGGTTCTACTGGAGGCTCTTGACATTTTTTTTTTTTAGATGGCAGCTGCTCTCAGTGGAACCCTGCTGTGGTTGTTTAACTCTTTTTTAAATTATATATAACTCTTTTCTGAAGAAATTTTAATAATTTGATAAAACTTTTGATTTTAATACAAAGGCTGAACACTTTTGACTTGATTAAAAAAAAAAATAATATTTAAAAAACATTTAGATATCTAAAAAACATACTTTGATGATGACAGTAAAAAGCCCAGTATCGGGACGGGCTTTCAGAGGTGGTGGGTGTATCAATTAAATTGAAAGGTAATACTGAAAAATAAATTAGTTATTTTCTGTAGCATAATTAGATTAGAACTGTATTTTCATTTTATTAATTATGTAATATAACGAAAATACTGTTCCGATCTAATTGTGCTACAGAATAACTTTTTTTTAATATAAAAGAAACAAAGACTGTACATTCTTATATTAATAATGGTTTTATTTATACATGTTAAAATATTGCAGCACATTAACTCACAACAAGTACTACAAACAAAATAATTTAGATTTAAATGCAACTAATAAAATTAAATTATAGTTTATAATAGAATCTTTCAAAACTAATAGAACGTTTAGAGTCTATGAAATACTTCAAATAGAATAAATTAATATTCGTACAAATCTCAGCTACGAGTTAATGTAAAATAATAACTCAATCTGATTCTTGTTTTATCTTCAATTTGTATCTTTCTTTTATTTGTTATTTATTTTCTTTTGTTTCAGAAGATTTTAAAGCTTGTTTGAGGTTCTTAATCTCAGTATTAATAACATTCTTTCCAATTGTTATTTTTTTTTTGGTCTCCTGAAAAGATTTGCTCATATCTTGCTTTTTGGCTTTCATTTCCTTATTTTTATTTTTGTTCTGTTTGCTTGCTAACATCTGCTGTTCCTTCAAGTTTTCTCTAGCTTCTTTTTTTTAACATTGAGCATATCGTGTACAGCATACGAGTTAAAAGCCTCTCGAGCTTTACATTTTTTCTTTGCTTGCCCATGAAACTTTGGTTTCTTGAAAGCATCTTCAAAATTTTCCAACGGACTTTGACCTTTTATATCTTGAAATAAAGAAAAATTATTGTTATATAAAATTAATTAATACTTATAATTATATTGCCGATCGACATAATAAGCCATAATTAATATTATAATTACAAGCAGAACTGGTCGATTCAAATGCATTTTGATTTTTACCATTCTCAAAGGTCCTCTTATTACCAAAAGTCTCAGAATCAGAAGTCCTCTTATTACCCAGAAGATTTTATATCGGATGATTTATGTCTTTCAAAACTTGACTGCATGTCAATGAATGATCGTTTGGAAAACTATTATCCGATATACTACCCATAGATGAATCTAAAACGATACCTACAAACATAATATGATGTATTATTAAATTTTTAATTTCTATACAATTTAAAGAAAATCAATTATTTAACCTTATCTCATCAGATCTCACATACCTTGACACTAATTGCGAATTTAAACATTTTCTTTATCTCTAGGATTATCTCTTTGTTCTGAATTTTTAAAATGTTATTTGTATTTAAAGTAGATCAAATTTAAATAAGAAAATAACTGAAACAGACCATCTAATGAATCCGATGAATTTAATAAATTGCTTGGAGTTGACACTGACTCATGGACTTTTGTATTCGAATTACTCTCCAAAATTGTATTAATATTTTCTACAACATCATTAATATTCTTATCGTGAAAGCTATTATATATATACGTGTATCGTGATGATTTTTCTCTTCTAGAATACTTAATACTTATTTTAATTTATTGTCCAACAGAAAAATTGTTTTTATTTATTTTAAAAACCAAATATTTGTAAAAATTGTGTAACTGTTCACTTGCTACTTCTTCAAAAATATTCGTATTATTAAAATTAAAATTTTCTTGCAAGTTGATGTGACTTTCATAAGCAAGGAATTGTAACTGTTCATTTGTTGTATCTGCTTCCCCGAAACCATTTGTCGAAACATAACTCAAGTTTTCATGAGAGCTGACATGACTAGCTTCTATAAAAATGAAATAATTACAAAAGATAGATTATAAATTAATAAAATATGTGCAAAAATCTGTATTTTAGCTTATTTACCACAATTTTTTCCATTGTTCGCCAACATTTAAATAGTGCTGTTTGTGATATTTCACCAGACCATACTTCTTGAAATTCGTCTAACTTAAACATATCTAAAATACTTTTAGAAATATACTTTTCTTCAAAATTCTTTAAAAATTGCACATTTTCAATAACTTCTATCACTGGCGAAGAAACTTGTTCAACAGAAGGAGGTTCGCTTATTCTCTTCTTGTTCTTATCAAGGACATTATAATTTACTTTATCCGGATTAAGTGGATAAAAGCCACAACTTTCAAATCTATTTTTCAGACAATCTGTGAAGTCTTTTGAATCTAATGCCATTTCCAATACTCCAGCAAATTCACTTTTGGTCAATTCTATTTTATTGCTTAAAACCCTCCATTCAGTATATTTTTCTGCGTACGCATCTTTCAGTGGATGAAAAAATGAGACATCAAGTGGCTGAAGGATATGAGTTGAGGTCGGAAACAGTGCTATCATCTCTATTCCATTCTCTTTGCAGAACTCAACCAAGGGAAGAGTTACATGGGAAGAATGACCATCTACGTAGAGTATTATAGGAGAAGTGTAATCATTATCTACAAGCCACTTATAAAAAACATTTGTGATGAAATCGTAAAAGCTTTCACCAGTCATCCAACCTTCGACTGTATAACCTACACCCCAGCCCTTTGGTATTTTTTCGAGAGTACTTTTTCTTGGAGTAGTCTTGACATCGAACAATACCATGGGCGGTGGCATCTGGTCAGAAGCAGAAGCAGTAAACAAAACTGTCATCGTCCCTTTCTCATTGCTACCCACTAACCGATACACAGATTTTGATCCTTTTTTCGCTAAACATTCATCATCGTCCGGCACCAGCTTAAAACCACTTTCATCTAAATTAAAAACTTGATTTGCATCTATGTTTAATGAATTTTTTCTTTGAGATAACTTTTTAGACGAGCGAACCATGGTCTAATCTCTTCTTCAGTAACTGATGCTCTTGTTGTTGTTAACTTCTGTGCTTTGCGCACAGATATATCGGGATGTCTTTGCATGAATGCCTTATACCAATGATTTCCTGGATAGTTATTCTTAAATTGATTCTGTCGTTTCACTTTCTCAATATATTTGTGAATACAATCTTTTAGTCGAGTTTTTGTTACGGGGAAACCGCTTGTCTGGCAATAAAAAACCCAATCAACAATATCCTGCTCTTTGTCCTTAGTGAGCACTGTCGGTGGACCTTTACGACCCTCAAGGGGTAAAAATTTTTTCATTTTGTTGGAGTTGCTCTACGCTATATTTTTTCACAAAGCTTTTTGCCTTTCTAGATTTAGATGCACTTTTTTGTTTTGATCTGAAATCTGAAATATTTGTTATATAAATTACTCTAAATTAGGCTGTATTAATAATTTTAGTTCTATACTTAAATATAAAAGTTTGATTCACTTACCCAACAAGCAATAAAACTTTCGAGTTCAACTTGACATAGACATGAATTCTTATCGCTACATAGACTTTGGCAGCATAAAACTTTACATAATTTATAGTTTGTTTTGTTTTATACTTTCCACGATGCAATAGGATTAATAACATTGCACTTTTTTCACTTAAAATCTATGCAACGAAGTCACGTCCCGCTAAAGGCTTACATGTTACGCGAGTCCGAATAAAGGCAGCTGTTTTTGGACAACTAGCGCCACGTTGTCCCACCACTGCGTACTATTCACAAAATTAAGTGGTAATTCAGGACACGTGATTAAAAACTTCATAAACATTATTTTCACCACACTACCTTCTAATTCTATTGAAAAATATTCCAACTATCGTTAGAAATAATATTTATAACATTTTAGTGCCGATTTTTTTTTATTCAACGTTAGCTAAGTCAGTACTGATGTTAAGAATTCACGCCATATCTCAAGAAAAATGGGTATAAGCTTGCTGTTCTTGAAAGATGATTTAGGATTCTTTTAATTATTAAATTTCTGGATTTTTAAATCCTTAAGACTATTAAGTAGTCAAGAATTTCAAGAATAATTGATCATTTTTATTTTTACTTTTCCTGAAAATTTATGACAAATAATCGCTGGTAACGCTGCATGTCCGAGTATTGGTCTTATTTTCAATTGTGTCCGGCTACTGGGTTCTTTACCTTCCATTAACCTTCCACAATGAAATAGCATAAAACGGATCAGTTACGTAACGCGTTTGCTCGGGTAGAAGGTTTTATTGTATATGGTTGATACTTTTCTCATCATGTAGGCGAAAGTGGGGTATGATGCTGGTGCGGGGCAAGGAGAATAAGACAAATAACGCTCGTGTTTTTTAATTTTCATATTAGTTTTTTCACGTAAAATAGCTTCATTTGTTACTGAAGGAAATTATTTTACGTACAAAAAAAACTAATATTAAAATTAGAAAACACGAGCGTTATTTGAAAGAGTCACCATGCCTTGCACCGGCACCACACCCTATTTTACCCTTCTTTTCTCGTTAGAAGGCTTTTTGTGCAATTTGATTTTGTTTTTTGATTTTTTTACTTCAAAAGTGCAAGCATATTTCCAGGTTACAGTCCCATAATGACAAACGCATATGCTCAAATCATAAAACGCGCCATAGTGCGCTTTATATATATATATATATATATATATATATATATATTCGGTTTCGGTTCCTTGAGAATCGAACCGAAGGGCCTATGACAAAGCCACCGAACGCGTCCTCGGGTTGCGGATAGAGGGTCCCTGTACCAAGGGTTTCTGCTGCATATGGTTGCAATAATTAATAAGCAGTCGCGGACAATTGTCCAGGGATGGTCCCGAAGAAATAACTCCTAAGCGGAGGTGTAACAACCGTGCCGAAAGCTCAATGGCACCTGGGTGAGGTGTCTCAAACGGTGACTCAGGGATACCTGGTGACCTCTCAGAGTATACAGCCTGCATGCGGGGCTCTACAAGGATGGACGAACTCTTTTCCCTAGCTGCTCGTGGAAACAATAATGAAAACACCAAATATAGTTGTAGTAAGTGCGGTTCAAAACAATCGAACGCGCAGGGGTCCCGACAATGGGTCGGACAACAATGCCGACTACCCTAGAGTTGAGGGAGCCAATCAAGACGGAGTCAATACGATTGACCGGCGGAATCTCATTACTTTTGAGTGGACGGATAGACTCAAGGACGACCTGCTGGAGTGATATGATGCCAGTATGGCCCCTGAAAGGAAAGGGGTTATATAAGCGGAGCGCCCACTCAACCACAGCCAGAACAAGCCGGCAACAGAGAAAGAGATGCGACACTGAGACCAACCGCGAACAGGCATCCAATAAAGGAAGAACGATGCTTCGGGACCCGGAGAAACATCAACATTCAGTTTTCTCTCAAGCCCAAAGATCTGGCTGAACTGTATGTCGAGCTCCGTGGAGATTTTTTCGAAGAATCCGACCTCTGGACTATCAATTGTGGTGTGTAGAATGCAGCGAGAGCTTTGGCAGATGCAAACCGTAAAACAGAACCAACGGTTGATCATAAGACCAAAAGACGAACACATCAACTCAGCACAAAGATAGGCTGGGAAAGACAGTACGCGTCCCGCATTTAGTGTGTGATTGACTACATAACATCTGGCAGGACGTTCACTGCCCAGGTTCGACAGTTCTCGCGCGAATTGCGGATCCGTCATCACACAATCAACAAGTCAAAGCTACTGACCATCAGGCAGCATATTGTTGAGAAAATACGAGTACTATCTAACTCTAAGAAAAGTCTAGAGCGGAGAGAGAGGTGGGTCAGAGAAAATCAACAGTTTTTATCTGACCCACCTAAACTCTTCCAAGACCCTCCAGTTACTGTCGACCATCTGCCCAAACCAGAGGAAGTCGAAGCATTTTGGAGAGAAGTCTACGAAGTTCAACATCCACTTAAAGAATGCTCAAAGAACATAAATAGCTTCAAGGAGCTGTGCAATGCCCTCATAAAACCTGAGGAGAAATGCCTACCTATCACTACCGAGGAGGTGAAAAACGTATTAAGAGGCATGAAGAACTATTCCGCTCCGGGGCCAGATGGTATCAAGACCTTCTGGTAGAAGAAGTTTCCTTCAACCCAGCAGAATCTGGCCCGCATTTAACCTCATACCTAAAGTCGGAAGAGCCAATTCCGGAGTGGTTGGTGGAAGGGCGCAAATTGCTCCTGCCGAAGACGGGCAACTTAACTGACCCTAAGAATAAGTGCCGCTTTGGATAACCAGATTTACTATCTCATCTGGAAAACATCGTGTAATCATTAACAGTATCACCTTTCAGAGAGGTGTGTTTCAGGGCGACACCATGAGCCCTCTCCTCTTTTGCCTCACATTATTGCCACTATCTCTCGCACTTCGCCATTCCGAAGGGTACATCTGCGGCAAACCTGGAAACCGAAAGCATAAGGTCATGCATGTATTTTACATGGATAACCTTAAGATCTATGCTGGAAATCAAGGGAAACTACATCTAGCTCTAAAGATTGTCAAAGAGTACACTCAAGAAATTAGAATGGAGTTCGGATTAGAGAATTGCGCCAAGGTTGATTTGAAGATAGGAAAGCTTAATGGCATCCCCGAAGATACTGAGCTCGTTGACAGAAGCGCTATACGACACCTTTGCGCTGGAGAGACCTATACATACCTGGGCGTGCCACAGATCCGCATTCAGGACGTGACATCTATAAAGGATACTCTCCGATGCAGATACAAAAGTCTCATCCGACGGATATGGTCTTCCGACCTGTCGGCGAGGAACAAAGTATCTGCAACGAACATGCTTGCCGTCCCCGTAGTACTCTATTCATTTAGAGTAGTTCCATGGATAAAGGACGAGCTCAGATCCCTCGATATGGGGCCCCGAAAGGTTATGCACATGAACAAAAGCATGCACCTTAAGTCTTCTGTTCCACGACTTTACATCTCACGCCGTCAAGGTGGTCGCGGAATACTGAATCTTGAATGTCTTCACAACAGGATTATTCTGAGTACAGCACATATGGTCACAAATGGAGAAGACCCTCTTTTTAAAATGGTCAGGAAACACGAAGAAGTGGGCAAAGGGGCGTTTCTGTACAAAGCAGCGGAGGAGGCTGCTGAAACACTCGGCCTTGACTTCAATATAAGGGGTGAGCAGAATGCATCAAATCTTATCCATCTTAAATACATACTCCTGAAGGCCCGGATTAAGAAAGCACAGGAAAAAAAACTCCACGAACAGCTCCTCGACAAGAGGATGCACGGCATCTTCCACAGACATGTGGAAGATCAGGCGATGTCGTATGAGCTAACGTTTGCTTTCCTTAGATCACCTGGATTGAAGTCGGGCACGGAGGGCTTCATTTTGGTATGTCAAGACGGTGTCATTTCCACTCTAGCATACCGTCGCCACATTTTGAGCCAAGACATTTCCGATGATAGCTGCAGAGCGTGTCATGCACACCCCGAGCATCTAGGACACATACTATCCAGTTGTTCAAACGCACAATGCGGCACTAAGATTGCTTTATTACCAGCTCTGTCACTCTTACGGCATTAGCCCAAATACCTCTCCGCTAAACGCTCCTAGAGGAATAGAGTCAATTGTCGAAAATGAGAAATGCCGCATATACTGGAACTTCATATTCTCGACAATTGTTTCTGTTGCGCACTCGAGGCCTGACATAGTTCTCCTGGACTTGGAGAAAAGAACCATGTTCGTTGTCGAATTTTCGGCACTAGCTGACAAAAACGTCACAGCCAAGGAGAAAGAAAAGAAAGAAAGGTATGAAGACTTTATAAGGGAGTTGCGACGGTTATACCCGGAATATTCTGTTAAACTAATCGTCTTGATCATCGGCGCTCTTGGAGGTGCCAAGGTTTCACTGGTTAATAGCCTGAAAAGCATCCCTGCGTGTCAACAAAATGCTGAGACACTTGCAGGATTTCGCCGGGAGCGGGTGCTCATCTGAAAAATTGCACCTGCTTCCAGCGAAATCGCGGTAAAATTTCAGCTGTAACCACGCCTCACGACCGTGAGATAGGTGGTTACAGTCGGCGACAAATTCAATACGATGATCCGGCAAAAGTCTCGTGCACCCTGAGGACACGGAGCGACCCAAGGACGACCGCCTTCTGCATCTACCCGCAAGTGTCTCAGAATTTCTTTGCACACAGGAATGCTTCTCAGGCTATTAACCACTGAAACCTTGGCACCTACAAGAGCGCCGATGATCAAGACGATAAGCTTAAAACAATATTCCGGGTATAACCGTCGCAGCTCCCTTATAAGGTATTTATACCTCTCCCTCTTTTCTTCTCCTTGGCTATGAGTTTTTTGTCAGCTGGTGCCGAAAATTCGATAACGAACATGGTTCGTTTCTCGAAGTCAAGGAGAACTAGTTCAGGCCTCGAGTGCGCAACAGAAACAAATTGTCGAGAATATGAAGTGTCAGTATATGCGGCACTTCTCATTTTCGACAATTGACTCCATTTTCCTAGGAGCTTTTGCGGAGCTGTATTGGGGCTAATGCCGTAAGAGTGACAGAGATGGTAATAAAGCACTCTTGGTTCTGCATTGTGCCTTTGGATATAGGTCGTTCCCGCATTAGTTGGTCAACTAGATAGTACGTGTCCTAGATGCTCGGGGTGTGCATGGCACGCTCTGCAGCTATCATCGGGAATGTCCTGGCTCAAAATGTAGAGGCGGTATGCTGGAGTGGATATGACACCGTCTTGGCATGCCAAAATGAAACACTCCGTGCCCGACTTCAATCCGGGTGATTTAAGGAAAGAAAAAGTTAGCTTATATGACATCGACTGATCTTCCACATTTCTGTGGAAAATGCCGTGCACCTATTGTCGAGGAGCTGTTCGCGGAAGTTTTTCTCCTGTGCTTTCTTCATCCGGGCCTTCAGGAGTGAGTACTCAAGATGGATAAGATTTGATGCATTTTGCTCACCCCTGATATTGAAGTCAAGGTCGAGTGTTTCAGCAGCCTCCCCCGCTGCTTTTTACAGAAACGCCCCTTTGTCCACTTCTTCGTGTTTCCTGACCATATTAAGAAGAGGGTCTTGTCCATTTGCGACTATACATATGTGTTGTACCCAGAATAATTCTGTTGTGAAGACATTCAAGATTCAGTATTCCGCAAACACCTTGAAAGCGTGAGATGTAAAGTCGCGGAACAGAAGACTTAAGGTGCATGCTTTTGTTCATGTGCATAACCTTTCGGGGCCCGATATCAAGGGATCTGAGCTCGTCCTTCGCCCATGGAACCACTCCAAATGAATAGAGTACTACTGGGACGGCAAGCATGTTCGTCGCAGATACTTTGTTCCTCACCGACAGTTCGGAAGACCATATCCGTCGGACGAGACGTTTGTATCTGCATCGAAGAGTATCCTTTATAGATGTCACGTCCTGAATGCGGCTCTGTGGCACGCCTAGGTATGTATAGGTCTCTCCAGCGCCAAGGTGTCGTGTAGCGCTTCTGTCGACGAGTTCAGGGTCTTCGGGGATGCCATTAAGTTTTCCTTTCTTCAAACAAACCTTGGCGCATTTCTCTAACCCGAACTCCATTCCAATCTCTTGAGTGTACTCTTTTACAAGGTTTACTATCCGTTCACGATACGAAGGTCCCTCCATAACAGCTGCACATTTTTGTAAATTACTCGTAAGAAAAAAATCGCATAGAAACGTAGCTTATACTATGATAAAGCTCACTTTATTGCGCTTAAGACAAATCCCCATTTGTTTATGTACAAAAATTGGTTTGGAAAATATCCTTCGCGAAAAGGTGAAAATCGTGGTTTTTTCGCGTCACTCTGTCCTTGCTTGACTTTCGATGAAGACATAATCAAGCAAGGACAAAGTGACGCGAAAAAAGCACGGTTTTCATCTTTTCGCGTAGGATATTTTCCAAACCAATTTTTGTACATAAACAAATGGAGACTTGTCTTAGGCGCAATAAAGTAAGCTTTATCATGGTATAAGCTGTGTTTTAATGCAATTTGTTTCTTACGAGTAAATTACAAAAATGTGCAGCTGTTTTGGAGGGGCCTTCCTATCGTGAACGGATAGTAGAGCTAGATGTAGTTTCTCTTTAGTTTTAGCATAGATCTTAAGATCATCTATGTAAAATACATGAGTGACCTTATGCTTTCAGTTTCCTGGTTTGCCGCAGAGGTACCCTTCGGAATGGCGAAGTGCGAAAGATAGTGGCAATAACGTGAGGCAAAAGAGGAGAGGGCTCATGGTATCGCCCTGAAACACACCTCTCTGAAAGGTGACACTGTTAGTGATCTCACGATGTTTTCCAGATGAGATAGTAAATCTGGTTTTCCAAAGCGGCATTAATCTCCCTATGCACCCCACGATGTGTGGATGAACCTTTAAGCTTCCCAACAGACAGATGGTAAGTCTATAGGAGGTTGAATCGAAAGGTTTCCGGTAATCAATCCAGGTCATCGATAAGTAACTCTGATAGGATGCTGCGCCTTTACAGACACATCTATCGATGAGCAGGTTCTCCCGACATCCTGCTACGCTTTTCTTTGAGCCGCGCTGTTCGTACATCTCACGCCACACAGGTCCAATTGTCCGAACAATCCTATTATTTAGGATAGCTGTGAAGGTCTTATATAGTGTGTTTAGACAAGTTATTGGCCTGTAATTCTCAGGGTCAGCTAAGTTGCCCGTCTTCGGCAGGAGCACTGGGTGCCCTTCCACCAACCACTCCGGAATAGGCTCTTCCGACTTTAGATATGAGATGAAAATTCGGGCCAGATGTTGGTGGGTGGAAGGAAACTTCTTCCACCAGAAGGTCTTGATACCATCTGGTCCCGGAGCGCAATAGTTCTTCATGCCTCTTAATACCTTGGCAGTGAAAGTCCTGCCAGATGTTATGTAGTTAATCACACACTGAATGCAGGACGCGTACTGCCTTGCCCAGCCTATCTTTGTGCTGAGTTGATGCATTCGTCTTTTGGTCTTATGATCAACCGTTGGTTTTGTTTTACGGTTTGCACCTGCCAAAGCTCTTGCTGCATTATACACATTACAAGTGATAGTCCAGAGGTCGGATTCTTCGAAAAAATCTGCACGAAGCTCGTTATCCAGTTCAGTCAGATCTTTGGGCTTGAGAGAAATCTGAATGTTGATGTTTTTCCGGGTCCTGAAGCATTGCTCTTCCTCTATTGGATGCCTGCTTACGGTTGATCTCAGGGTCGCCTCTCTTTCTCTGTTGCCGGCTTGTTCTGGCTGCGGTTGAGTAGGCGCTCCGCTTATATAACCCCTTTTCCGGAGGTCCTCGGCACGGCTTCGCAGAGGTTGATGCGAAAGGTTGCGAGAGCTCTGGATGTTTCTCGCACCACAGAGCATGCAGTCGCGTCATGTAACCTTCTCGTTAGGAGCCATACTGATATCGTAGCACTCCAGCAGGTCCCCCCCCCCCCAGTCGATCCGTCTACTCAAAAGTATTGATATTTTGC
>CAKNYM010048565.1:188790-204423 GCA_932195095.1 Andricus curvator
TGTCTGACCCCCCGTCCCCGGCAAGCATAAATAGTTCAATTTGAAGAGATATCATAAATTTCCACCAAAACAGTTTTAATTTTTGAATATTCAACCAAAATGCACGGTTAGAATGTTTTCAAATCCTTAAAAATCACAAAAAAATCTTTGGAAACTCCTTGAAGTTTTTTCAATCTCCTGCAAGTTTCATTGAATCTTTTAAAATACCATAAATGTTTCAAATTCTTCAAAATCCCATTATATTACTGAAATTAATTAAAAATTCGTTTGAATCTTTTTAAATTCCCTAAAATATTTCAAATTCTTCGCAATCGCTTGAAGCATTTTTAAAGATCTTGAAAATGCCTTGGAATGTTTTAAATTATAAAATATTTCGAAATCTTTAAGATCCCATTATATTACTTAAGTCAGTTGAAAATGCCTTAGAAACTCAAAATTAGTAGTAATCAAATACTCATCTTGAAAACGTGACTCAATTATTTCGCTTTGATCCCGACTTTGTCTTCGAGGATTTCTCCAAAAATCTCCTGAGTCTTGAATTCACACTTTTAGTTTCGCGGTGAGAGAATTTTCATGAAAATGACTTCAAATGTCATTTCATGGAAATATAATTTAAAGAAAAATAGCCGCACATACGAATTGATATTTGTTTCTTCTAGAATTAACTAAAATGCTTCTGTGCGCTTTTAGAGTGAAAGACGTACTGAAATTTTATGTGGAAGCACTTGAGAAGTTTAAAATTATCTTTAAATATACATGCCATACAATATTTAGTTAATGTAAGGATTTATTAAAATTTTAAAAAAACTTCTTTCTCTTATTTTTTCTTAAATGAAAAAACCTGAACTTTTTTTGAGATTAAAAAAACCCAAAAACGGTCTGTTTTATTAAATATGTAAAAATTGAAACAATTTAAACAAAATTAAAACAATTCATGGTTTAATTTTAAAATGTTCATAATTAAGTATTTTAGTAAAAAATTTGGGCATTCATGAAAGTACTAAAATTACAAAAGTAAGCGTTTTCTTCAAACGTATCTTAGTAACTAGATTTAATAATTTCTTGAATCATTTAACGCGTTCCAAACATATTTAGAAGTCTTAACCCTCCGTTAGACGCAACCCTAAAACTTCCTAGTTTAGACGCAATGTGCTTGACAGGCCACCTGTATTCATTCGAGAAGCACATCAGAAATAATTGTTATAGAAAGTTATCTTAAGGTTTTTGGGGTCGCTGATTACGATTCTGATTTTTAAATTGCAACATTCAAAATGGTGGATCCAATATGGCGACTATTGAAAGGCAGAATCGCAGAATTAGCGATTTTTTTTCAACTCGTCTGAAACTTGATGTACGGGGGTTTTTGGGATCGCTCAGTACGATTCTGACGTTCGAATTGCAAAACTTGAAATGGTGGATCCAATATGGCGACTATTGAAAGGCAGAATCATCGAATTTGCGTTTTTTGAATTGCACCTCTTGTTATGAATTTTCCCTACGGAATAAATAACACTTTATTAGTGACTCAAAAAAGCTTCGTATACTGATTTTCGTTGGAATGAGATAAGTTTTCGAAAATACTGTCAGCCATATTGCATCCGCCATTATTTTTTTTTTTAAATGACGACAAATATATTATCATCGACTCATGGAACTCCAGTGTGACGATTGTCATCGAAATCGAAAAAGCTGCTCGTACAAAGTGTCCGCCATATTGCAACCGCCATTTTTTGGCGTGGAATTGACATCAAATTCCTTATTGGCAACCCAAAAACCCCTGAGAGTAAAATTTCAAGTTTCAATTATGGAAGCTTCTCTTTTTGTTAATTTGTTGGCGACTTCGTCCGCTCGGGTGCAGGGAACCTGGCATGTTTGAAGGATCACAGTCACATTTTACCCAGTGTGCCATAAAACTTATCAAAGGTTTTCGAAAAAGCTTATATTGATTAACGAATACTAAGAAGGTCAAGCTTCTGTGCGCTCTGTAGTACGAGAGATAAGCGAAAACAGCTTGAGGTGGCCTGTCAGGCCGGTTGCGTCTAACGGAGAAAAATGTTATATTATGGATTTCTAAATTGTTTATGTTATTAATGATAGAAAATATAAATCTAGGGGCGTAAAAGTGCGCTTTGCGCACGTGCATTTTATTTAAACGATTTTTAAAAAGAAAGATAATGAACAATTTTCATCTTATTTATATTTATGTAATTTAAAATGATTTCTACATATTTTGATGGAGTTTTAGGAGTTCCAGAGATGTCAAGGGATTTTAGCAAATTTCTAGAGAACTTAAGGGAATAAATTAAATTTTATTTCAAGGGATTTCTAGAGATCTCAAAAAGTTATTTTAAAAGGTTCCAAAGAATTTCATGAGATTTCGTTTCAAAAATTTGTAGAACTATATAAATTCTTATAGAAAGATTGTTTTTTTTTCTAAATGTAAAAATAAATGTTTATTTATCCCTGAATATACAATATCGCTATTGTCTGAAGTTTCACACAAGAGGTTTCTCAATTTATAGAGAAAAATAATTTTCTAAAAAGAATAGGGTTGCTACGAAAATCTTAAAAGCATTGTTGTCGCTTTTCTTCAATGCCGATTGGGTAACATGGAAAACTCGAAGTAAAGAATGTTTCCTAATTCACACACATAATTAAGAATTGAGTTTCAGTTGAAGACTTCCGTTTCCGGCATGAAAGTGTTATGTAGCGGTAATTGCGTGGTGCTAATTGTAGTGAGTTAGCAGTGGAATTTGAGGTGAGTTGATGGGACGAGTGTGTTGGAGGGTTTTGTGAGTGAGGGTTTGTGTGTTTAAAATAATCAAAGTGAAGAGTTGTGTGATATTTCGAGAGATTGAGACTATTTTGGGTAGGCTGAGAGGTTTAGCGTGAGGAGCAGGGTGGGGAGACAGGTGCAGCTGAATAGCGGCGACAGGGAGGGATAGGAAGAGAGAAGCACGGAAGAAGGTAAAGTAGCAGATTGAGGTAGCGCCGTGGTGACAGTAACTACGCAGTACGCAAGTTACGTTTTAATGGATTCAGACGAGGACGTATTCTGCACGCCGAAAATTGAGACAAAAAGAAGGGGACAAGACAAGGTCAAAGAAGAAGACAACGTTGAACATAGAGGACCGATAGAATTTGAAAAGTTAAAGTTAGAAGAATTGCGTCAAATGATTATAGAGGTAATACAGATGAACGAAAAACGGCAGAAAGAAATAGGAGAGGAAACAAAACAAGAAAGTAAGAAAGAAATGGCCGAACTTAGAAAATAGATGCGAAAATGGGAAGAAGTTCGAGAAAATTTAGAAAAAAGGATAGAAATAGAAAGAATATTAGAAAGGAAAGAAAGAGATGAAAGAAAAAGAAGCATAGTAATAAAGGGTCTAAGATTAAAAGGGAAGAAATTGATAGAAGGAGTGGAAAATGTGCTAAAAAGGATAGATGCTAAAGTAGAGATAGAGGAAATGCGAAGTATAGGAAAGGAAACGCGAAGAGGAGAAAAAATGGTACTAGTGAAGCTAAAGAAATGAGAACATGAAAGGGAATTTATGACAAAGAAGAGGTTGTTATATGGAAGCTCGGAGAGAATAGAGGATGATTTCACATGGGCAGAAAGGAATATACAGTATAAGTTAAGGCAAATAGCGAGAGAGGAAAGAAGTAAGGGAAAAAGAACGTGGGTTAAGTATGGCAGCATACAGCTAGAAGGAGTATGGTGGGATTGGGACGAAGAAAGGGAACAGATAGTAAGAAATGAGGTACCGGGAAACTAGGAGAGAAAGGAACGGGAGAAAGGAAAATAAGAAATAGTAAGAAGCAAAGAGAGACGAGACACGAAGGTAGGGAAGAATGAAGGATATGTTACTTGAATATAGCAGGATTGGAGAGAAAAGATAGGGAGTTTATGAGAAATTTGGCACAATGGGATGTAGTAGTAATGATGGAGACGTGGCTAAAGGAAAAGGCATGGGAAAGAGTAAGGGGGCGGTTACCAAGAGGTTACAAATGGCAATTTCAAAATGCAAAGAGAAAGAATAAAAAAGGCAGAGCAATGGGAGGAATGGTGATGGGAGTAAGGAAAGACTGTATAACAGGGAAGGATAAGAAAGAGAGGAAAGAACGAAAAGAAGGATTAATAGTAGAAGAGGTAAAGATGGGAGGAGAGAAGTGGAAGATAGTGGGGGTTTATGTGAACGGTGATATGCAGGAGAAATTAGAGGAGATGAACGAAATGATTGCAGAAAATAAAGAAGAGATTAGGCTTATAACAGGGGGGATTGCAATGCGAGAACAGGAGATAGAGAAGGAAGGGAATGGGGAGGAGAGAGGAAGAAAATCCAAAGACAAGATACTGAATGGGGAGGGAAAGAAATTGTTAAAGAACTTGGACGAGTTGGGATGGTTTATCTTAAACGGAAATAAAGAGGGAGATGAGGAAAGGGAATATACATGCTCAGGAGGTGAAAGGGGAACGGTAATTGATTATGTGATATTATATGATAAGGTAAGAGAGATGGTCAAGAAACTAGAGGTACGGTATTATATAGATTCGGATAACTTTCCCATAATAGTGACATTAGAGGGAGAAAAAAGTAATAACAATTTAGATAAAATGGAAGCAAAGGTAGAAAGAGCAGGAAAAGGGGATTGGTCAATGGAAGGAAAAGAACAGTTTAAAGAAAAGATCATGAAATATCAAAATGGGAGAGAAAAATGTGGACGAGGAGATGGAAATAATGATGGAAGAAATAAAAAGAGAATTACAGTGCACAAGCAAAAAAGAAATAAATAAAGGAGGGAATACAAGTGGATGGGATGAGGAATGTAAAGAAAAAAAGAAGGAGGTCAGAAAGGAATTAAGTAATGAAGAAAAGAAAAAATAGTGGAGAAGAATATAGGAGAAAAAAGAAGGAGTATACTGAGTAGTGTCATCAAAAGAAAGAGGAGGAGAATAAAAGGTTTGAGGAAGAGGCGGATAAGGCTAGGACGGAAGAAGAGGTTTGGAAGGTAGTAAATAGAGAGAGAAGAAGAAGAAAAAGAGTAAATCAGGATATTGAAATAGTAGAATGGAAAAAATATGTTATGGATTTTCTAGGAGGGGTAGAGAGAAAAGTTACGAAAGAAGCGAAACATGGTAGAGAAAGAGATGAGGAAGATAACATAACAAGGGGAGAAATAGGCAAGGTGTTAAGAATAATAAAAGATGGAAAGGCACCTGGTATAGATGATATTCCTAATGAAGTCTGGAAATATGGGGGGACAGAACTAAAGGAATGGGCATGGATAATATGTAACAGAGTATGGAGAGGAGAGGGGTGGCCAGAGTTATGGAAAGAAGGAGTAGTGGTACCCATAGTGAAGAAAGGCAAAGGGGAGGATGTTAAAGATTATAGGGGTGTCACGCTAATGCCAACATTGTATAAAGTATATGTAACGGTTTTATCGGAGAGATTGAAGAAAGATATTGAGGCAAAAATGATACAGCCACTGAATCAGACAGGGTTCAGAAGAGGAATGGGGGTTATGGACAACATATATGTTGGTAATTATCTGATAAATAAAAGGATTAAAAGGGAGAAAGGGACAATGATAGGAATATTCGTGGACTTAAAGGCGGCGTTCGAATAATTGGACAGAGTCGAGATAGAAAAAGTTATGGTGAAAAAGGGGATACGAGAGGGCTTAATAAAGAGAGTATCGGAAATCTTCAGAGAGACAAAAAGCAGGGTAAAGGTAGGAGAGCAAGTAGGAGACAGTTTCTGGTTAGTTAGAGGGGTAAGGCAAGGATGTCCTCGGAGCCCACTTTTATTTAATATATTAATCTCAGACCCAGAAGAAGAAATGAAGAGAAAGGGATGGGGAGGAGTTAGGATGGGAGAAGAAAAGATGAAGGGATGACAGGCTTAATTATAAGATTGGAGAAATACTTAGATGGGAAAAAATTGAATTTAAATGTAGAAAAGACAAAGATAATGAGGTTTAGAAAAGGAGGGAGAAAGAAGAAAGAATGGGCTGGGATATGAAAGGGAGTAAAGTTAGAAGAAGTGAAGGAGTTTAAATCTTTGGGATATACCTTGCAAATGAATGGCGTTCATAAAGTTCATATAAGAGAAAGGATAAAAAAAGCGGCAGGGGTAATGAAACAGATATGGGGAATAGAAAAAAGAAAGTTCAAGAAAGATTGGAGAAGGAGAATGTGGTTATTTTATACGCTGGTATGGCCGGTAATAGGTTACGGAGCGGAGATATGGGGATGGAAGGAAATGAAAGAGCTTGAGAGTTTACAAGAAAGGTATATAAGGTGGACGCTAGGAGTAGTCTGGAAGACGCCTGGATATATAGTGAGATAAGAAGCACAGAGAGATGAATTAGGTACTAGAGCGGGTGAGAGAGCATGGCAATTTGTGACGAAGTTAAGGGAGGGGAAGGGAGGGGAGTTAGCGAAAAAGTGTTTGAAGGAGGTAGAAGAAAGGAGAGGGAGGGCAGTACAAGATGGAAGAAGAAAAGAGGAAGTATTTTAGTGCTACAGATATAGGAGAGGGGAATGGAGTAAGCTATGGAGAATTGGAGAGAAGGAACAGAGAAAGACAATTAATGGAAAGATGGGGAATGGTTGAGGAATCAAAATATAATAAATGGTATAAGATGATAAAAAAGGAAGGAATACCAAAGAAACGAGGTAAGGGTGGGGATGTATTGGGAAAAGGAAGAGAACAGAAAGTGCAGAATTTGTGAATGAGAGGAGGAAACTTGGGAGCATGTATGAGAAGGATGTAGGAGAGGAATGGAAGATAAAGAAAGCTGGCAAGGGAATGTGGTAAATATTCTAGGTGAGGATGGAATGGGTGAGGAGTGAATGAAGGAGTTGGAGGGGGCTAGAGGGGCGAATGAGAAAGAATGAGAGAATGGATATGGAAAAATGACAAAATGAGAATGAGATAGAAGAGAACTGCAAGTGAAAGAAAAAGGAAACGGAAGTCGCGTAGATTAGAAGCGTAAAGATCTGTAAGTGGTTACATGTAGATATTATGTAATAGTATAAGTAGATTAAGATGCGGATGCACTCGCTCTCAATCGCTTGCTCTCTCGCTTTCGATCGCTCGCTCACTCATCCAACAGTAAATTTGCGCTAGATTATTATAGAAGTAAGGGGCTAGATATAAGAGTTGATGTAAATTGTTGTAAATATTTGTAAATAGTAAGGATAAGATAATATAAAGTTTTTTGATGGTCTCGTAAGAAACAGAAGTCATGTAAACCCTTAGGGGACACATTATGAATAAAGAAGAGTTTCAGTTGAAGAGAAGTGACAAAGAATATCAAATTTGTGTGCATAATAAAACAGACAAAAATTTAAGATTCATCATGTAAAATTTTATTATTTAACCAAAGCCAGACATAATCATCAGAGTAGAAATTTTTATTTGACATAAACTAATGTAACTTTATTGTCAAATATCAATCAAAAATTGTATTTTTGCCATAGGCGAAAAATTAGCATTTTGAAAAATTTGCATTGCATTATTTAAATTGGACCTTTTTTTACATTTTGATCCTGTGGTATGACAAATTTCACTGTAAAATCGTTGATATTCCCATAGAAAAATATTTTAATTTTCAATAACCAAAAGAGACTAATTTTTAAACCAAAAGAAGAATTTTCAACAAAAGATTCGAATTTTCTACTAAGAAAGAATTGTCAGTCAATAAAGAAAAAAGTCTTTTTAAAAATGTTCAAGTTCAAGCCAAAAAGGCAAATTTTGACAAAAAAGTTAAATTTGCAACCCGAAAATATGAATTTTCTATCAAAATAAGTAAATTTTCAACTAAAAAAGACAAATTTTCTAGTAAAAATAAAACAGCTACGTCATCAGAAAAAAAATTCATTGAAAAAGCTATAATTTTCAACAAAATAGTTAAATTTTTAACCAAAGAAATTAATTTTTAAATAAAATGATAAATTTTCAAACCAGAAAAACGAATTTTCAGGAAAGTAGTTGAATTTTTAACCCAAAAATGAATTTTCTACAAAAAAATGCAAATTTTCAACAAAATGGATGAATTTTCAGCGAAATAGTTGATTTTTCATAAGTAAAAGTGGCGAGTCATGTTTTATTAATGAAAAAAATCTCATGTATTGTTGTGAGAGTAAAGTGCGGTTCTTAAAGATAATTTTGCAAAGGTTAGCACAAAAGTGATGAATGATAAATGTCATACCCAACCAGCTGACGGACGACAACGCCTACGACCAGATGATTACTGGTACTGAGTAACCAGTGAACCTCACTGATTAAATCAATGACGGAATTCAACTGAGTGAACCAGTGAAATCCCACTGATTGTCAATGACATACTTCTGGCTGATTCAACCAGTGAGATTTCATTGGAAATCAGTGAGATTTCACTGGTTCAATTTAAGAGAGTAGGGACTGTATAAATTGCAAAGATCTGTGTTGGCTCAAGAAATGAGGGGGATAAACTCTCGCCTTCTTTGTAGACGCTCTAGTAATTGTAATGTTTTGCAATTGTATAACATTTTTTTTTATTATGCGTGAATGGAACATTATCGAATGTAATGATAAACTGCTCGTAAGAAATGCAGTATATCCCCAAAAGTAACATTGTGAAGTAAAACATCAGAAGGCCATTTGGTAGAAAAAATTAGCAGCATTTCCTATTTATTTCAACAAATACACGTGCTGTAAGTTTTTTCATGAGGAAAAGAAGATGCGCAATTAAATTTCAAATTTCAATATATGTTTGAAAAATTGAAATTCGAAACCTTTTTGTACAATCACACAGGTGCAACAGAACGGAGAGCTAGACTTCTATATCCGGTTATTGCAGAAAGCCCCTGAGTTGTGCAAACATGCAAAGTTTGTGTACAATGCGAATAAATCTGTTATTTTTCGGAGGAAATTGGGCGACAAAAATTATTGATATCTTGCATGTTTGTATAATCTGCCTTTTTATACAGAGATAGAGCTTGTATATTGTCATTGAATGTACAAGCAGAGTACAAGGTACTTATACTTTCGGAGTAAGTTGCCAAAAATTGTACAATATTACACTGATTCGGCGTGACCCTAATAAAAAGAAGTCAGGAATCGTCACGAATGGTCAGAAGTACTGACGATTCCTGAACTTCCTGACCATTCCTGACGAGTCTGACTATTTCCGAAAATATGCTAATTCACATCCTATCAGGTAGCTCATCGGCTAGGACCGCAGGTAGGCCAACCCAAAAGGATTAAAAATTGAAAATAAATTTTTTTTTAATGTTGCATATATACAGATTCAAAAGTTAGAAATTCAGAATCTACGGGTTTCGACGATTTCAGATACCTAAAAATTTTCCTAACAAATTTAAAATTAGGATAAATATAATGTATCTTGTGAAGAGAAATAGATACGTCAAAAGGGACTAAATTTTCAGATTCACCTTCAGAGTCATTTAATATATAAATATTAATATATAAATATTAATAATTAAATAAAAGTAAAAAGAGAATATGTTTAAATAAATATGAATGAATAATATAAATAACCTGGGAAATATAAAAGGGATTAGGTTTTATGGCATTCTATTCTTGGACACCTAATAAAAGGACTATCCTTCGAACCCAAGCTCTGACGATTTCTAAACATTTCTCATGAATTCTGACTTTCCTTGACGATTTCTGTCGAGAAACGTAACAAAAGTGGTCAGAAATGTTCAGAAGTCCTGAATTTTGGTCTGACGATTCCTGACTTTTTTTTAGTAGGGGAATATTGCATGCATGAATTCGGGGGAGAATTGATTATAAGATATTATATTGTTTATAGTTTTATTTTATTTGAAGGCTGAATTTCATAATATTATCCACCCCCTACCACCTAACCTTTTGAGAATTCACCCACTCATTTGTCTCATTTGTCCCTCATTTAGTCTGCTAAAGGCGACTTTAAGCGCATCTGAGTAGATCTGAGTAGATGCGCTTGAAGTCGCCTATAGCAGAACTTCAATGACAGCCAATATGTTTTTTTAATTTCTAACGCTAAAAAATAAACTTTAGCAATTACGGCATTACCTTCTAACGTAAATTTTAACGTACAATTATAATTTCAACAATTTAGATATTTATTTTGTTTATTTTATTCATTATAATTCGAGATTACTTTAAGATTACTTTAGGGTTACTTTATGGTTACGCTGTAGAGTGACGCTATCCTTCAGCCGGTCCGCCAGGGTAGTTTTCGTATACAGTGTGTTCGCCCCTGAATAAATCAGTGTCGGTCATAGTGGGCGTTTCATTACCTGCAGACTTGAGTCATAAAGAAATGGCCGTTTTTCTATTTCTCGTTAGGGTCGCCCAAAGGAAAATCTGAGCTCGAAAACTGCCTTACCTGCTCCCTGCTTCGCTGAATAGTAGAATTTACTACGACGATGTTATCGAGGGAAATTTATTTCTTTTAATTTTTACATGAAAAAAAATTTTTTGTCCCAAAAAGCGGCCTTTACCCAGAATCTTCATACTCTTTCGAGTATGTATACAAAAAATCAGACAAAATGGGTTCACTGTTTGGCCTGAGTCCTATATTTGCGATTTACACTCGATTTCCTGGGCCCTCAAACGTGCGCTTCACGGACGCAACATTCTGCGTCATTCAAGTAGAAATAAATTGTTTGTTGTTAAAATCGTTTGATTTCTTTAAATGTAAACCGATTTACATGTTTGAATATGAAATCTCTTCTTAATAATAAGTGCAACCAAATCTGTAAATTCAAAACTTAAAATAATTGATACTTTTGCTTAAAATTGTTATAAACTTATGATCTAATATTTTCACATAGTCAGCGAGCAATCGTTTTAAAAAAAGTGCAGAAGTAATTTTGACCACCAGTGGCCACCGAGTTATTTTTTTTTTTGGTAAGTCAATAGAAACTTATTTTAACACGTATATGAAAATGGACTTCTACTTTTTGCAACTTTGTTCTTGACTCGAATTTTTCTTCGGCGGCCGCGGTGCACAGTGCACAGTGGGACCAAATCCCGAAAAGCTGGCCAAAAGTATGAAATGTTCATAAAACGGGCCAAATTCTGTTACTCATCAGTTTTTGGGGTCGCTGATTACGAATCCGATGTCAAAAATTCTGAAAACAAAATGGCGGATCCAATATGGCGGACAAGTATGATAAATAAATTTTTGATATTTTCCAAAATTGAAATAAGGGGGTTTTCGAGGTCGCTGATTACGAATCCGATGTGAAAAACTTAAAAAAACAATATGGCGGATCCAATATGGCGGGCGAGTATGCTAAATAAACTTTTGACTCTCTTCAAAATTGGTATAAGGGGATTTTTGAGGTCGCTGATTACGAATCCGATCTCCACCATATTGGATCAGCCATTTTTTTTGAATTTTTGACATTGTTTTCGTAATCAGCGAGCTCAAAGCACCCTTACACCAATTTTGAAAAGAATCAAAAGTTTATTTAGCAGACTCGCCCACCATATTGGATCCGTCATTTTTTTTAAGTTTTTGACATCGGATTCGTAATCAGCGACATTGAAACTCCCTTATACCAATTTAAAATAAAATTCAAAAATTTATTCAGCATACTCGTCCGCCATATTGGATCCGCCATTTTTTTTCGAAATCTTCGACATCACACTCATAATGAGCGATTCCAAAAACACGTGGGTAACAGAACTTGGCCCACTTTATGAACATTTTATACTTTTGGCCAGCTTTTCGCGATTTGGTCACAATGTGCGACGTGAAGTGTGAAAGAAGCCGACTGACGCGACGCCATTCCGCGATGACAGCTGATAGCTTGGTCGTACTGCGAAAATGCCCTGTAGCATCTGCGTGCTGCCACTTGTTTTAGCAGGAATTTTAAATTTGAATAAAAAATGCAATATTTGATTTTCTTTTTTTTTGTTTATTGACAAGTCCAAATGAGTTATAAAATTATTATAATTTATGTCAAGGCAAGATTTATAAATAATTGAATAGATAATTTTAAGAAAAATTTGAAACTTATTATAGATAAACGTTTATTTTTCAGCCTGATGGCCTTAAAAAATTGACTTGCTTACACTTCCATTTTCTTGCAGAACTTTCTTAAAACTAACCCTTAAAAACTAACATCCATCCATACCATATCTCTAAGACCGCACGCTCTTATCACCTTGCGTTCCTCGGTTCACCTTGCCTCGCTCGCATGTCCCTACTTTCTCTCTCGCACTTATCTACCGAGACCACGTTTATTATTCTAAGAAGAAATTAATTATTTATTTAATTTTAAAATTCCCGTCGAGACAAGTGGCAGCATGCAGATGCGATTGTTACTGACAGTACATTTTCGCAGTACGATCAAGCTATCAGCTGTCATCGCGGGATGGCGTCAGGCGGCTTCCTTCACACTTCACGTCTTTGCTACATTTTTCCACTCTCACTTTTTAGCAGTTACCGTATTTTTTCGAAAAACAAGAGACTTACCTAATGTCCTGCCACTCCGAAACCCTTTCCAGGGTTTAGAAATTTTTCAAAGTGCGTTTTTAAAACCTTAAGGGCCGCGGAAATTGAGTTTAAATCGCAAAAATCAAATTTAGGCCAAACGGCGAAGCCATTTTGCCTGATCTTTTGTATACATACTATAAAGAGTATAAAGACTCGCGGTAAGGTTCGCTTTTTTCGAAAAAAATTCTATTTTTCATGTAAAAATTAAAAGAAATAATTTTTCCTCGACTTCATTCAGGGGCGAACACACCATATACAAAAAATAGGGTCCCCTACCCAAATGAGTGGATGAATTCTCAAAAGGTTGGGTGGGTGTAAGTGGTTGAGGGTGGATAAAATCATGAAATGCAGACTTTAAGTAAAATTAAACTGTAAACAATATAATAGTTTATAATCAATTCGCCCCCGAATTCTTGCATGCAATATTCACGCCGAATCAGTGTAACTATACAATTTGCGGCAACTTACGGCGAAAGTAGTACCTATCCTGCCGATTCATCGGCACTGAAACGGCACTCAAACGGCACTCTTAGATATCTGAAATTATCGAAACCCGTAGATTCTGAATTTCTAACTTTCTAAATTTCAAAATTTCACAAATTTTAATTTTTCATTTTTAATCCCTTTCAGCTGGTCTACTTGGTAGCCTATTCGCAGGTATAAAGGGAACTTCTGCAGGCATTTAAAACTGTAATCTGAGTAGCTTCAAACGAACAGCACTGAAACGGCACTCGGCAGTGCCGTTTGAGTGCCGTTTCAGTGCTGTTCCATCGGCAGGGTAGGTTCATTAGATAATGACGAGACGATTAAAAAAAGATAGAAAAAAATCGGTTAATCTGTTCAATTTCTGTTGAGAATTTTGGTAAATTTGCATTCACTTTAAGATTATATCAGGAAATCGATTCAGCTAATTTAAATTTAATAGAGCAATTTTATGCGTAATTTTAGATATTGTAACAGGTTTTCATCGTGTAATAATGATAGTTCATCCATTGCAGGTGAAAGAGATGTAATGTAATGCAGTTACTGCATTCATGTGTCTTCATTATCGACGGGTGATTTAGTTTGATCTTTATTGAAATACAAAAGCAAATGCTAGGAAATCAGATAATTACGCATCTAATTAATTAATTGATTATTTAAATAATCAACTAAATACTTAAATAAGTGATGAATAATAAAATAATTATTATGTAATTGAGTAATGTCAATGAATTAATTGGTGATTATTGAATTCATTATTACATAATTAAATACTAATAAGCAATTAAATAATTAATTACACTCCTACACAGAAACGATGCGATCAAAGTGTTTAAGGGGGTTTTCGAGGTCGCTGATTACGAATCCGATGTGAAAAACTTAAAAAAACAATATGGCGGATCCAATATGGCGGGCGAGTATGCTAAATAAACTTTTGACTCTCTTCAAAATTGGTATAAGGGGATTTTTGAGGTCGCTGATTACGAATCCGATCTCCACCATATTGGATCAGCCATTTTTTTGAATTTTTGACATTGTTTTCGTAATCAGCGAGCTCAAAGCACCCTTACACCAATTTTGAAAAGAATCAAAAGTTTATTTAGCAGACTCGCCCACCATATTGGATCCGTCATTTTTTTTAAGTTTTTGACATCGGATTCGTAATCAGCGACATTGAAACTCCCTTATACCAATTTAAAATAAAATTCAAAAATTTATTCAGCATACTCGTCCGCCATATTGGATCGCCATTTTTTTTTGGAAATTACGCTAAATTGACTCCACATTCATTTGTTCTCTATAAACTTTGTCGTAGAATCCACAGAAACGAGGTATTTTACAAAAACACAACTTTTTCGTTTTAGTCAAAAATGCAAAAAAAAATGAAATTTTTGAAACCTTGCAATTCTCAAAATAATAGGTCTAAAAGATTTTTTTTATAGATGTAAGCAGAATTTTATGGACTCTATTTCATCCTCTGGCATCATCAATGCAAACTAAACCTGACTCGATTTATTTTGAAAAAACTGAACTCCACTTTTTTGCCGTAAAAACAGGCAAATATGGCCAACTTTGAGGGGTCATAACTTATAACCCATTATAGGTAGGACATTGTTCTTTTTTTGTAATCACAGCAAATTGAGTCTACTTTCACCAACCGGTGGAATACTTTTCCGTGTAGTAATTAGGTAAAAAGTTACACAGTGTGTTTTTAAACTTAGTGATTTTTCGCTGAAAATCCAAAAAAGTGGGTTTTTTTTCAATATATCATAACTCGAAACCTATGCAAGATAGCGGATTATTTTTGGAACAAAACTTTCTCATAACTTTGTACTATTTCTTTTTTCTGTTGGACGTTTTGCTCTAAAATGCAATGGGAATTATCCGTCCACGCAAAAGTAACTTTTGGAACTGTTTTTGAAAAAAAAACCCGGTTTGGCAATTGATCTGTTCTAGAATTTTTTTATATGTTTAAAGGGACCCCTTAACGAAACTTTCTCATTAATAACATTCGATGTGGATTTTTTTCGGGAATTTCACTCATTATTTCGACCACGAAGTAGTATAAGGAGATCCAACTCTAATAGAAGGATACCCCCCATTTTTCCGTGCCCACTTCCTATAGCATATTCACAGCATACCAGATTAAGTATTGTAGCGCCTCTCATGAGAAAATTTGAAACTGTTGAAAACCAACGGCAAAACCTATGTTATAACGGTCTTCTGCAAGAGGCGCTAGCATACGTTATCTGAAGTGCTATAGGATGTGGGCACGGAAAAATAGGGGGTACAATTTTCCGAAATGGCCTATAGAGTTGGATCTCCTTATGCTACTTCGTGATTTCGATGTAATGCCTGGACTAAGTGGTTAGGAAGGACGAACAGAAATTGGCAATATGGAAATAAATAAGACAGTATACGTAATGAGCGTGCGTTGACATAGACTAGTTATCATTGAAACCACTGATGAGGAAACGCGCGAAACTGAATTTAAATTTAAATGTGAGAAGAAATTTTTTAAACTAAAAAGATGACATTATTTTAAAATACTTTGATAAATTTTATTAATGTTTAGAATTTCAGTATGTAAGTTAACTGAAATATTGCGAAATTTATTTAGAAAAATGGACTCAATAATAC
>CAKNYM010048565.1:214423-238080 GCA_932195095.1 Andricus curvator
TTTTTTTCAATTCCTCAGTCCCTGCAGACACCCCTTTCTCTCCCTTAGCATCCCCTAACTTTACGAGAACCACCCTTGACCCCTCGAAAGCCCAAGACTCCTGACCACGAACTCCCTCGATTACTTGCCAACCTAACCTCACTTTCCCTATCCAGCTAGATACCACCTACCACCCACGCTGAAACTCACTTTTTATCTCCCCAATTCACCCCACACAACCCTACTCACCTCCTCGGCTTCCACCCTCACACTCCACTCACACCTTCCACACAAATTCCGTAAAATTCTCTCTCCACCTGTCACTAAACACGTTCTCACTTCCGCCACCAACATGCAAGTCCCCGACATAAATCTATATACATTGGCAAATCTACCTAAACTAAGTCGAAGTTCTATCAAAATTTACAATATATACATATAAAAATATAGCTTGGGTAGGACACCATAACAAATATCGTTGTTGATTGTTAGTTGTACATTTTTTTTAATGAATTGATTTGGTGAAATAAACTGACAATGGTTGTGTCAATCAAGTTGATTAAGATTAGCTTAAAATTATGTGATCACAATCATTTTATAAAAATATGCGGCGTTCGAAGATTAGTCTAAAAATTCGCTAACAGCTAGGCCTAGGTCGAAGAAATGCGTTCGACGTCGTCTCGCGCGAAGTGAGCTAGTTTGCTATTCTCAACGGAAACTTGTCGAGAAGTGCCATTCACGTCGATCTCGAAAATTCGATCTGACGTACGATCTATAACTTTGCGCGGACCGGTGTACGGTCGCTCGAGAGACTTCTTGGCGTGGTTACGTAAAAATACGTGAGTACACGTCACGAGGTCTTTAAAGAAACCTGGTTTCCTTTTGCATTTTTGGGCAAACGGAACGGGTTTAAGCTTGCGCATGTGTTCTCGGAATTCCTCAAGAAAATAGTGAGGGTTCGGTGTAAATTCCTCGTGAAGTATGAATTTATTGGGTATCCGTAGGGTTGTTCCGAAGACAAATTCAGCGGGGGAAGCGCCGACGTCTATGACGCTAGAACGAAGACCGAGGAGGACCGTAGAAAGTGATCAAGACCACTCGCGATGTGTGTTACACATTATCGCGGCTTTAAGCGAACGATGTCACCGTTCTACCATTCCGTTAGAAGCAGGACGATAGGCGGTGGTCCGGATTCGAATGCAACCGATGAGCTGTAAAAGAGCGGCGAAAAGTTGAGATTCGAATTGGCTACCCTGATCTAAAGTTAGAGCTTCGGGCGCGCCGTACTTAGCTACCCATTGGTCGACGAAGGCTCGACACACTGTAAGAGTCATCTGGAAAAACGATCGATGATGTTTAAACAATAGTTGTACCCGTTGCCTTCTGGCAAGGGTCCGACGATGTCTATGTGTGCGTGACGAAAGCGTGCGTCAGGGGCGACTATTTCTGCCGAAATTAAGTGGTTGTGACGCGAAGTCTTTGACTGCTGACAATTTAGGCATGCTTTCCACCACTGCTTGACGTTGCGGTGCATGGCAGGCCAAACGTATCGCTGCCGAATCAGTCTATGGGTTGCATTGGCACCTGGATGAGCAGGATTATGGAAGGTGTCAAAGGCGCGTTTTTGTAGTAATAAAGGCACGTAGGGCCGAATTGAGGAGCCTGTTTGATCACAAATGATCCAGGTACGGTCTACCCCCCATTGAAGTTTCTTTAAATTTAGGGAAAAACCTGCATCGTTGAGCAGTTGTTTCAGTTCATCGCCGGTGGATTGAGCGAGCTTGGTTAGACTGAAATATGTTGGAATGGAAATAGCTTTGACTCTTGATAGATAATCGGCGACAACGTTTTCGATACCGGGGACGTGTTCGATAGAGGTGGTAAATTGCGAAATGAAGGCGATTTGCTTTTGCTGACGTTGTAAAATTTTTTCAGTGCGCTGCGTCAAGGCATAGACGATAGGTTTGTGATCGGTAACTATCTTGAAGATTCGCCCTTCTAGGAGGTACCTGAAGTGACGAATAGCTTCGTAGATAGCCGTCAACTCGCGATCGTACGCGCTGTAGGCAAGCTGTGCTGGAGTAAATTTCCACGAAAAGAAAGCTAGCGGTTTCCAAAGATTACACAGCTCCACAAAAAAAATCGAGAAAATTACCACTGGAGTCTGACTATGTCTATCATATGTTTTCGGGGTCGCTGAATTCAAATTCGAAGTCCATTTAACCCCATCACGTCAGGATTTTCCATAACCTTCAAAAATAGGCCCAAAAACCCAATAAATCCTCTATCCATTGACCACTCAATCCCAATAACCTCATAACCACTTAAACCCTCAAACCCATAACCCCTTAACCCCATAACCACAGAATGCCATAACCCGAAAAACCCTGAACCCGGTAAAAGAGACATTTGCGCGTTAAAGCCCTAGAACACAGTATGTTCGAGCCATCCATGCTTCTTGAGCCTCAAGCCCACATTCTTCAATAACCCAATAACTATGAAACCCCACAACCCGGTAAGAATAGCTTTATGTACGAACTCTTATGAGTCAAAACTTCGTACAACATTGCTGAACTACTTATTTGTGTTTTTGCAATCCAGGGCACCTCCACGTGGTTGACGGTGGGCAACGGAGTTATTTAGTGATCCGGCAGAGACCGTGGATAACGGCGTTTATGCCGTCGTGGCAAACACACGAAACATGTTTACGATTCAGGGAATTGGATCCCCAGTATCGGCGGCTGGGCAGGGTGAGAAATCGGGCCCGCAGTCGTCGTCATCATACGACCGCAGCTTCGTAGAGCTGGGTTCTTTGGCCTCTACCGAGTACAAAGATACAAGGCGTGATACATCTATGAGATTTTGTAGTCCACATGCACACGATGATCCTAGTAAATCAAACCCATTTTGTTATGTTTGTGGTACTTATGAACCATCCAAATGTCGGAAAAATATCAGTGACGCTGTTATTAAAGCACATAAATGTTGTTTTGGGTTGGAAATTTCGAATCTGGACACAAATTGGGTTGCACATGCTATTTGTGGAACCTGTTATAAAATGTTGACTAACTGTCACAATACTAAAAACTTTTCACAGTTGAAATGCACTGCTCCTGCTTCATGGGGCATGCCTGAATCTAAAGAAGACTGTTTCTTTTGTATGGCGGACACTCGGGGTTACAGTGCTAAAAATCGTTTGAAAATCAAGTATTTTCTGTCAAGCAAAGTTATACCCCCAGTCTTGATTCCAACTAATATTGGTCGTCCCAAGAAAAGAGTAGCAGACAGCAATGTTGAGAGAGATACCAAAAGAATGAAAGATGTAGATATAGTGGAAATGGATCCAAATGACGGAGTCCTCACTGAGAGTGATATTGAGATGGAATCTGACGGATCGAGTGCAAGCGAAGAGGTACGGGGATCAATAAATTCGATGCCACAACTTTTCAGTCAAAAAGAATGAAGTGACTTGGGGAGAGAGTTGGGATTATCAAAAGAGGCTCATGAACTTCTGGCCTCTAGGTTGAAACAAAAAAATCTCCTCGAGAAATCTGCAAAAGCAACCATGTAAAGGAATAGGGAGAAAGAATTCACACCTTTCTTTACTCACGACAAAGCCATTCATTTAGTGTATTGCAACGATATAGCCGGGCTCATGAACACTATAACAGATGGTGTCTACAAGGCAGAAGAGTGACGTCTGTTTGTAGATTTCTCTATCAGAAGTCTTAAGGCGATACTTCTACATAATACTAATGTTTTAGCCCCTATCCCAATTGCACACTCAACAGTTCTCAAGGAAACGTATGCCAATGTAAATATCGTTTTTGAGAAAATAAACTATTCTAAACACCAGCGGCGAATATGTGGGGATCTCAAAATCATATGTATTATTCTGGGAATGCAGAGTGGGAACATTAAATTTCCCCGTTTTCTTTGTCTGTTTGATAGTAGGGATCGTAAAAATCACTATTCTAAGGAGGAATGGCCTAAACGAGTATCATTACAACTTGGGTCTTCAAACGTTATCAGAACACCACTTACAGATGAAACGAACATATTAATACCTCCACTTCATCTAAAACTTGGCTTGATGAAACAGTTCGTGGAAGCTTCGGATAAAGAAGGTCAGTGTTTTAAACACATAGCGAGTAAAAAGCCGAAACTAAGTGAAGCCAAGTTAGAAGCAGGAGTTTTTGATGGTCCACAGATCCGACTCTTCTTCAATGATGCAAATTTCACAGCCCAAATGACAGAGAAAGAGAAAGCTGCATGGATCAGTTTTCGCGAAGTAGCTCAAAATTTTTTGGGCAATAAGAAGAGCCCAAAATATAAAGAATTAGTAAGTACTATAGTAAAAAACTATCACACTATGGGCTGTAATATGAGTATAAAGTTACATTTCTTAGACTCACATATTGATTACTTCCCGGGAAAACTCGGCGATTGCAGCGAAGAACAGGGAGAAAGGTGTCATCAAGACATGAAAGATATCGAGAAACGTTATCAGGGAACATGAGGTGAGATTATGATGGCAGAATATTGTTGGAATTTGAAAAGAGATACAGACAAAAATCATAAACGGCATTCACTCTGTATATCTTTTGAAAGTAAACAAGTTCGTTACCATAAAAGGTCTAAAGAAGATGAATAAAGGTAGTATCTTCATTGAGTTTCATTTTTTATAATTTAATCGTTCTTTTACATATAGTAAATTTATCTTCTTGTTATTTTATTTTGCTATTCGTATGAGGCAAGGGGAACACACTTCAAAAAAAAACACCCCGAAGAGTGAGAGGCAAGGGGACCTCACTTTAATAAAGTACCCCGAAAAGTGTGTGGCAAGGGGAACACACGTTAATAAAGCACCTCAAAGGGAACAGAAGCCTATTACGTCCTCGTCGTTGTACCTGGGTTCGGCAAAACGTAGGTTCTCCTAACGAAAGTCTCGTTCTCACCGGGTTATGGTTATGGAAGTTATGGGGTTATTGAAGAATGTGGGCTTAAGGCTCAAGAAGCATGCATGGCTCGAACATACTGTGTTCCAGGGCTTCAACGCGCATATGTCTCTTTTTTACCGGGTTCGGAGGTTTTGGGGTTATGGCATTTTGAGGTTGTGGGGTTAAGGGGTTATGGATTTAAGGGGTTATGGGCTTAAGGAGTTATGGGGTCATTGGGATTGAGTGGTCAATGGATAGAGGATTTATTGGGTTTTTGGGCCTATTTTTAAGGCTACGGAAAATCCTGATGTGATGGGGTTAAGGGACCCCGAATTTGGATTCAGCGACCCCGAAAACATATGATAGACATAGTGAGACTCCAGGGGTAATTTTCTCGATTTTTTTGTGGAGCTGTGTTAATGTTGAAAAAATAAAAAATAAATACCGTCTTGAGCATGAATTTTACATAAAACTCCTATTTTATATTTTTTGGGACATTTTCCGAGCTCAATACAAGGGGGTTAGGGGTGCCAATATTAAAAGTCATTGGGTGAAAATTATTTCTTAAATATTCCTTATGGAGGGACAAAATTTTAATTAAAAAACAGTTAATAACAAGTATTTTTTTTCCATTTTTTCGGAAACCGAGCTTTTTCCCGTTTAAGACCCCATGTTAATTTCAAAATCCCGGGGACACGGGTTAAGGTGCTTCCCCGGGCTCGATTAGTAGCCCATGTATTACAAATGGTTCCACTCAATTTTAATTAGCTGAATCAGATTTATGAATTTTCGCATCTGTTTTAAAACATGATTTCGTCGAGTCCTTCAGGATTTAGGATAATCTTTACTACGCTCAAACTCTAGCATTTCGAATTTACGAGTTTTGCCCGTTATTGCTCTCCAGATGAAAATGTCGAAAATATCGAGGACCGAGTCCTAATCCCTCGACAATGAGAGATAAGTGCGCTTTCACTTTAGGCCCTTCAGGCTCGCCTCATTTAGGTAAACCTTAACGTTTCTAAAGTATACAACTCTACAGTCTTACGTAAAATCGTCTTCGAGAATTTTCGCCTCTTTTCTGAACCATCAAATCTGAACATGCCTTCGGACACTGGGTTTTCGCCCCCACCCTTAAAATTGTGAATCTTCCTCCTACTCTCCACTCTATCTGCTACTGACCTACGACCATTACGATTCGATCCTTGTTACTGTAAACTCCTTACGCTTTTTTCTCAGATTGAAAGCATCATATTTAAATCTACAACGTGTGAACTGATCTCATTTATTTACACCTTACTCATCGTTACGACTAAGAGCTCAAACCAAGTGCTCAACATTTTTGGTCCTTCGAAACCGGATAGTGAATACAACGAATAATTCACACCCAGCAACCAATCAACACTCCTGACGTGACTATTGAAATCTAATAACGAAAACGTGAACGAAAACTTATCTACAATTTGAGACCTGAGAAACGAAGATTCAAACATATACGAAATCTGTAGAACGAGAACGAATATCTTAACGAGAACGAGAACGAACATCTTAACGAGAACGTGAACAAATATCTTATCGAGAAAGAGCATTACAACGAGAAGGAATATTCCAACGAGAACGAATATTTGAACAAGAACGAATATTGCAACGAGAACGAGTATCACAACGAGGTCAACATTGGGTCATCGAGCAACGTGTAGAGTGTTAGTGTGTGAGTGTATTAGTGTGTGAATTGATGAAAACTGTTTCTTTATTGTTAATTTTCTTTTCATAAGTATGTTTCACTAATTTTAATTGAGAATGTGTATTGTGTGTCCATCGTTAGTGCTACAAAAGGGTAAGTCTCCCATGCTTGTTTTTTTAGTCATTTATCATAACGTGATCGCATATTTTTCCATCCCCAATCTACTACGTACCTGGTCTCAGTCGCGTAGAAAAAAATTGCGAACTTAGCTCAAATCAAAAATCTAAACAGGCTGCGAGGTGCTTTAAAATTAAAGCTTACGCGATTTGAAATCTTTCTAACTAAACCTTCTGATCAAATAGATCTTATCGAGTTAAAAGGAAAACTCGTGGAAACGGCAGCGCTAAAGCAGAATTTTGAAGAAAAACAAACCGAAATCGAGTGTTTAGTATCTAGTGAAACACTAGCTGATGAATATGGAAAAAGAGGCGATTTCGAAGACAGGCTCTCCACCGCATGTGCAAGGGCACAGCGGTTAATTAACGAAAAGGAACCGCAAATCCCATCGTCTTCTCGCGATTTTAGTCATTCGAGTAGTTTAAGCTCCTTGACTGACACTTCAGTTTCATCCACTGAAGCGAACGATCATTCTATCAATCTTAAATTACCGGCACTAAATTTAACGACTTTCAGTGGCTCTTACGAAAAATAGCCAGGTTTTAGCGATCCATTTAAATCATCGGTCCATAATAATAAAAGATTCACAGATTCTCAAAGATTAATCTATCTCCGTTCATGCCTAACGGGAAAGCAGCTGATAAAATCGAATCACTTGAAACTACGGACGCGAATTAGCAGGTAGCTTGGAAAATTCTTGAAAAATATTACGACGATCCTACCGCGGTTATGAATAATCATATAAAGTCATTTTTTGAATTATCGAATTGTCACAGCACTTCCGCTACTTCTGTTGGAGATCTTCTAAACAACGTAACGAAACACTATCGAGCATTAGAAGCACTCAACAAACCTTTTCTGGAAGCGTTTCCAATCTACGCGATTACGTCAAAACTAGATCCTGAAACGCGGTTAAAATGGAAAGAGTATTCTCAGGGAAATAATTCTCCGAAAATGGAAAATCTACTGGAGTTCTTGCATTGTCGAGAAAAGGTATTAGAAACAAATAAATCCGTACCGAAAGATGATAAATCAGAAAAGAACATATCGTGTAACGACTATTATAAGCTCAATGGAAATCGTGGTCCACGACAATCAGAATCAAATTCAAATCGACCAGCTTCAGCTTATTCTATTCACACAAGAGCATTTTGTCATGTGTACAAACCTCACACTTTACACAAAATTGCGAAAAATTAGTACAAGCGAATCTACTGGAGCGGCTAAGTATCGTAAAAGATCTAAATATCTGCTACAACTCTCTCCGGTCTAATCATTCTGTAGCCGAATGTAACGCTAGTGCGTGTAAAACTTCCAATAAAAAACATCACACCCTCTTGCATCAAGATCATAACTCACAAAAACCAGCGCAGGTTAATTATGCTAATTTACACAGCACCGATCCATCACAAGTGTTATTTTCGACAGCGATCGTACACGTTTTAGACCGAAAAGGAAATCCTTATGCATGCAGGGTTCTCCTTGATAACGGATCACAGGTTAATTTTTTAACTGAAAAAATGGCCACGAAGCTAGGTCTAAAACAATATGAGGTCAATATACCTCTCGGCGGAGTAAATAAAATGAGTTCCAGTGTAGGAAAAATTACGCGAACGACCGTTCAATCTTGATTAAACCAATATTCTGCGAATCTATCTCTTTTTTAATAACACCGGAAATAAATAAACATGCTCCAAGCGAACAAATAAACAGGGTTGATTTAAAAATTCCAGTTAATATCTATGTTGCTGATCCAGGCTTTCATATGCTTGGAGAAATAGATGCACGTATCGGTGCAGAAATCTTTTCAAAGTTGCTTTGCGTCGGTCAAATATCCTTAGCGATAGTGAACAATAATGCAATCTTGCAAAAAACTCATTCAGGATGGATTTTAGGCGGAAAAACTCCTGGAGCAGGATTCTCCAATACACCTGTTTGTAACTTATCGGTAAATCTATAGCACACAAAAATGTCAGAATTCTGGGAAATCGAGAACGGTCCTAACGAGAAAATCTTATCGAATGAAGAAAATGCATGAGAAAAGCATTACCAAGAAAACACTAATCGGGATTCTGTTACCGGGCGTTATATCGTCAAATTTCCCTTTAAAAAAACGCAGGCGATCTTGGCGAGTCGCATAGTCAAGCTCTTAGGCGATTTTATTCTTTAGAACGATCGTTAGCAAAAAATCCCGAGTATAAAGATCAGTATAATGCATTCATGAAAGAGTACGAAGAACTGGGCCACATGAAGGAGGATAAAACTGCCTCTATTAACGACGGTGATTTTTTACATCATCATTCAGTAGTTAAGCAATCAAGCTTAACGACTAAACTACGAGTAGTTTTTGATGCATCGGCAAAAACCTCTTCCGGAAAATCTCTAAACGATATGCTCATGATAGGTCTCAAAATTCAAGATGATCTCTTCTCTTTACTCGTACGCTTACGATCTCACACATTCGCGGTAACAGTTGACATTGAAAAAATGTATCGGCAGATAGAACTTCATCAAAATGATCGCAAATTTCAAAAAATCTTATGGAGGCAAGATCATCGTCAACCTGTAAAAATCTTCACTTTGAATACCGTTGCATATGGAACTTCATCGGCTTCATTTTTAGCTACACGATCATTAAAGCAATTGGCCAAAGCTGAATACGATTCATATCCAAATGCTTCTGTCGCATTAGAGGAACATGGACGATCCTTTAAAGGACGCAAGAACAATCGATGACGTAAAACGAATAGTTAACGAATTAATCCACGCTACTCGCAAGGGTGGCATGAATATAAGACAATGGGCTTCCAATGAACCCGAGCTTATTTCTGCTTTATTACATGAATCTGATCATCCTTATCTTTGTTTGAATCTAGGTGATAAAACTAAGACTCTCGGTGTTTATTGGAACCCCAAACCAGATTCTTCTTTTTACACCGTAAATCAAACGAATAACGAAGCGCCCGTTACAAAGAGAACTATGGTCTCACAAATCGCTCAGCTTTTCCATCCTCTCGGTCTGCTGGGACCCGTTATCGTAAAAACCAAAATTCTAATGCAATCTTTATGGATTTTAAAACTAGATTGGGATGAGTATTTTGCACGAAGTCGATATTAGCTGAAAAATAGTCGCCGATGACTACGTCACTTTGCAAACGCACGGATTCTCTGACGCTAGCGAAAAGGTATACGGAGCCTGTATTTATATTTGATCGACTGATCAAAACTGTATACATTCTACTCAATCAGTATGCTCAAAGTCTAGAGTCGCGCCTGTAAGGAAATTATCGATACCGTGTCTCGAGCTTTGCGCTGCTTTATTACTAGCAAAATTATTCAACATGATTTCTCACGCCTTGCGCAGAATATCAATCGAAAAAACTGTCCTTTGGTCTGATTTTACGATCACGCTGAATTAAATTCAAAGTTCTCTACATACTTTGAAAACTTTCGAAGGAAATCGTTTTTCCGAAATTCAGTCGTTAACAACCTCTTGTAAATGGCGCCATGTACGCAGTGAGCACAACCGCGCGGAACTACAGACGGTCCAGATACAGTGTGGCAACCTAGAAAACTGCACAAGGTGAATACGAACTTAGCGTGAAAAAACTGTCTCCGCTTCCTATCACAATGTAATGACGTCGAATATGCTAGACCGTCACAATTAGAATTAACTTATATCTACATCTCAGCATATATTTCGACTAATTGAAGCTCATACTATATTATAATATTCTGATCTTATCACCTATTGTATTTTGTATTTTATTGTGTATCTTTCATTATTACCCTTCAAATTCTATGAAATTACCTACCTATTTATCGAATCTTACCAACGACTTGCTAGCTATTACTACCGTAATTAACCGATGCTTTCTAACACGATAGTTCAAAGGGGCCTGGCATGTTGCTGCGCAATTTTCAGATTTATGAATTTTCGCATCTATTTTAAAACGTGATTTCGTGGAGTCCTTCAGGATTCAGGATAATCTTTACTACACTAGCATTTCGAATTTACGAGTATTGCCCGTTATTGCTCTCCAGATGAAAATGTGGAAAATATCGAGGACCGAGTCCTAATCCCTCGACAATGAGAGGTACGTGCGCTTTCACTTTAAGCCCTTCAGGCTCGCCTCACTTAGGTAAACCTTAACGCTTCTAAAGTATACAACTCTACAATCTTCTGTAAAATCGTTTTCGAGAATTTTCGCCCCTTTTCAGAACCATCAAATCTGAAGACGCCTTCGGACACTGGGTTTCCGCCCCCACCCTTCAATTTGTGAATCTTCCTTCTACTCTCGACTCTATATGCTACTGACCTACGACCATTACAATTCGATCCTTGTTACTCTAAACTCCTTACGTTCCTCTCTCAGATTAAAATCATCATATTTAAATCTATAAAGTGTAAACTAATCTCATTTATTTACGCCTTACTCATCGCTACGACTAAGAGCTCAAACCGTGTGCTCAACAAACGGATCAACCGATTTTTTTCCATTTTTTTCAATCGTCTCGTCATTATCTAGGCTATAATCGTGTAACAATAGGAAGGCCGGGTGAGTTATGACAGGTTAAAAACTTGACACCAGACCTCCTGCTGTTCCCTTCTGGAAACGGGGAGCGCCTGTTTACAGTTCATCATGAGTACTTTCCTGATGGCGGGTTGCTCGTTCCCAGGCGAATAAATCTACCACAGTTTCGATTAATTAAAAAAAAAAAAAATCTGCCCGCTGCAGATTCGAGCAGCTTCGTGCTCGATTATGTATTCACCTCGCGCTCGGCTCCTCTAGATTTTTGAACTTCGTGTTCGACTTCGATGAAAAGAAAAAGTTTGTTTGCAAATATTATAAAATTATCAAAACCTCTACATATTAAGTGATTGTTAAATTTGTTTTTATTTTAGACTGAAAAGGAACTTTATTTACTCAAGGTTCTATCGACCTTAAGGAACACATTCTCATCCAGACACTTGCGCTTCGCGCTCGATATTTGATTTGAAAATCATTTGAACCGTATGATAGAAACAAAAAAGTTTGAGCGCACTTACGGCGCGCGATTTGGTAAATACACTGAGCGCGCACTTTGTGCTTCGTGTTGTATGTAATTGATTACGGGTTTGTAAGTCTTTTTTGAATGCACAATTTGTGTTCATTTCTATGTTTTCGTACCTTGCATTGTTTTTTCAAAAATTTGATTTTTTTTACTGTCCATTTTATTTTCACGAATAAAACAAAAACCACGCATCCTATCGAAACATGAGTGACAACAAATTTGTACCTCTTCCTTGGATGAACAAATTTTGTTTCGGTCATTTTTTCGTAGCTGGTAATATTCGTCTGAAAATTTGGTTTTTCTATTTTCAATGCTGTTTTTTACGAATAAAACAAAAACTACGCGTCATATCAAAAAGTGAACAATAAGAAATTTGTAGATCTTTTTTAGGTGCACAATTTTGGTGAGATGATCTTTTCTTGTATCTTTTATATTTAGACAGCAAAATGGAATTTTTGATTTTTCATTAATTTTTTGTGCGATCAAAATTTGAATTTTTTATTTTTCAAAAAATTCAAAAAGTTGTTATGAAAATATTATAAGGTGTTCAGAAATCAACGTTTTTCTCCTCTTGACTTTTTTTTCATATCGTGCGTTTTTCGGCTTAAAATGTTCATTTTCGTTTGTTTTTTGAAATTTTGAAAATGCTATAACTCCAGTTATTTTTTTTTTATCACGAAAAGTCATTAGAATATTTTGTTCGTCATTTTGCGTACTACTAATAACCGTACATAGAATTTTCAAATATTCAAAAAAAGTGGTCTCAAAAATTTTCAAAATGTGCTCACTTTTTTAATTTTCATCCAAAATAGCTGGTTAACGAACTCGTTCTCTCTTTTTCGGCCATAAAAAAGTGTGCCAAAGCTCAATCAAATCTGATCATTTTTTCGAAACTTATCGTGGCTACAGACAGACAGACAGACAGACTGACAGACAGACAGACAAACAGAATACAGACAGACAGACACCTTGGTAAAAATCGTTTTTTCTAGCTCAGGGGGTCTCAAAACGTGGAGATTTGATGAAAACCGACTATGTCAAATTTTACATAAAACCAATACCTTCTCATTAGAATGAGAATGTAAAAACACAAGACCATTTTTCAAAAAAAGGCTCTAACCGGGATTCTATTTTGCCCTTCAGATTATGTGATCGAAGTATTACATCAAGCAATTCATCCTTTTAGGAGAAAAGTTGTCATTTTTAATACATGGGCTAAAAATCAAGCCCGGGGAAGCGTCTTAATCTTGATCGGTTAGAAAAAAATATACGGAGTAATTTTTTTAGGTGTATCTACACATGTAGAAAGGATCCCGCAAAAATCTACGTAAAACCTGAATGGAAAAACTACGTGAAGTTCAAAATACAATTATTTTATCATTTGATTTTTTTAATTATATGAGGAAAATAATATTATTTGCTTTGCTGCAACGTTTTTTAGTCTCGAACGTTATATTTTGTTACGATTTATAACATAACGTTTCGGCGACTAAAAGTGCTAGAGACTACGCCTGGCGACTAGATGTCCCAGCGACTACTTGTCCTGGCGACTAAATGTCCCGCGACTAAATGTCCCGCGACTAGATGCCCCGCCGGGTAGATGTCCGGCGACTAGATGACCCGCGAATACTTGTCGCGCGACTAAATGTCCGGCGTCTAGATGCCACATTTCGCGCGCGAGTACCCGCGCACTGCTCCTTTTGTCTCTACGCTGTTGTTCATCACGCATAGCTGAGCACCGTCTTTCTTTTAGTCTCGCGGTCCCTGCATCACCAAAATTCCGAGGACATTAATTCTAGGAATATCGTAAATCCGAAGTTCCTCATTCCAAGATCCAGTCTATATACTGCGGACGAAAGGATAGGCCAGCTAAAGCAGGACATCTAATCGCCAGCACAAGTAGTCGCTGAGACATGTACTCGCCAGGCGCAGTCCCCAGCATTATATATATATATTTGTATATATATTTATATATATATATATATATATATATATATTTAGAAGTTTGTCATAAGGACAACCGCAGGATTCCGCCGGGAGCGGGTGCTATTCTGAAAAATTGCACCCGCTCCCAGCAAAATCGTGGTAAAATTTCACCTGTAACCTCGTCTCACGACCGTGAGATAGTTGGTTATAGTCTGCGACGAATTCAATCAAGACGATTAGCTCAACAGAATATTCCGGGTATAACCGTCGCAACTCCCTTATAAGGTCTTTATACCTCTCTTTCTTTTCTTTCTCCTTGGCTGTGACGTTTTTGTCAGCTGGTGCCGAAAATTCGATAACGAACATGGTTCGTTTCTCGAAGTCAAGGAGGACTATGTCAGGCCTCGAGTGCGCAACAGAAACAATTGTCGAGAATATGAAGTTCCAGAATATGTGGCACTTCTCATTGTCGACAATTGACTCTATTTCCCTAGGAGCGTTTAGCGAAGCGGTATTTGGGATAATGAGGTAAGAGTGACAGAGATGGTAATAAAGCACTCTGAGTGCCGCATTGTGCCTTTGGATGTAGGTCGTTGCCGCATGAGTTGGACAACTAGATAGTATGTGTCCAAGATGCTCGGGGTGTGCATGACACGCTCTGCAGCTATCATCGGGAATGTCTTGGCTCAAAATGTGGCGTCGGTATGTTAGAGTGGACTTGAAACCGTCTTGACATGCCAAAATGAAGCCCTCCGTGCCCGACTTCAATCCGGGTGATCTAAGGAAAGCAAACGTTAGCTCCTACGACATCGACTGATCTTCCACATTTCTGTGGAAGATGCCGCGCATCCTCTTGTCGAGAAGCTGTTCGCGGAAGTTTTTCTCCTGTGCTTTCTTAATCCGGGCCTTTAGGAGTGAGTATTCAAGATGGATAAGATTTATATGCATTTTTCACACCCCTGATATTGAAGTCAAGGCCAAGTGTTTCAGCAGCCTCCTCCGATGCTTTGTACAGAAACGCCCCTTTGCCCACTTCTTCGTGTTTCCTGACCATTTTAAGAAGAGGGTCTTGTCCATTTGCGACCATATCTGCTGTACCTAGAATAATCCTGTTGTGGAGACATTCCAGATTCAGTATTCCGCGACCACCTCTACGGCGTGACATGCAAAGTCGTGGAGTAGAAGACTTAAGGTGCATGCTTTTGTTCATGTGCATGACCTTTCGGAACCTGATATCGAGGGATCTGAGCTCATCCTTCGTCCATGGAACTACTCCAAATGAAAAGAGTACTACGGGGACGGCAAGCATGTTCGTTGCAGATACTTTGTTTCTCGCCGACAGTTCGGAAGACCATATCCGTCGGATGAGACGTTTGTATCTGCATCGGAGAGTATCCTTTATAGATGTCACCTCCTGAATGCGGCTCTGTGGCACGCCCAGTTATGTATAGGTCTCTCCAGCGCAAAGGTGTCATATAGCGCTTCTGTCAACAAACTCAGGATCTTCGGGGATGCCATTAAGTTTTCCTTTCTTCAAATTAACCTTGGCGCATTTCTCTAACCCGAACTCCATTTCAATCTCTTGAGTGTACACTTTGGCAATTTTTAGAGATAGATGTAGATTCTCTTGATTTCGAGCATAGATCTGAAGATCAGCCATGTGAAATACATGAGTGACCTTATGCTTTCAGTTTCCAGGTTTGCCGCAGTGGTACCCTTCGGAATGGCGAAGTGCGAAAGATAGTGGCAATAATGTGAGGCAAAAGAGGAGAGGTCTCATGGTGTCGCCCTGAAACCACCTCTCTGAAAGGTGATACTGTTAGTTATCACACGATGCTTTCCAGATGAGATAGTAAATCTGGTTTTCCAAAGCGGCATTAATCTCTTGATGCACCTCACGATGTGTGTATGAACCTTTGAGCTTTCCAACAGCCACGTGATAAGTCCATGAGAGTTTGAATCGAAAGCTTTTTGGTAATCAATCCAGGCCATCGATAGAAATCGCTGATAGGATGCTGCATCTTTACAGACATATCTATCGATGAGCAAGTTCTCCCGACATCTTACTACGCCTTTCTTTGAACCGCGTTGTTCATAAATCTCTCGCCACACAGGTCCAATTGTCCGAACAATCCTATCATTCAGGATAGCTGTGAAGATCTTATACAGTGTGTTCAGACAAGTTATTGGCCTGTAATTCTTAGGGTCAGCTAAGTTGCCCGTCTTCGGTAGGAGCACTGTGCGCCCTTCCACCAACCACTCCGGAATAGGCTCTTCCGACTTTAGATACGAGGTGAAAATTCGGGCCAGATGCTCGTGGGTTGAAGGAAAATTCTTCCACCAGGAGGTCTTGATACCATCTGGTCCCGGAGCGGAATAGTTCTTCATGCTTCTTAAGGGGTTAACCCTACTTGCAAATTTTGAAAAATTCGATTTTTGAGTTTTGATATTTTCTGAAAGTACATCATTTGAAAAATATTTTCTGAAAGTCTTAATGAAATCTGAATGAAATTGTAGAAGTTATTCAGTCGGAAGCGTAGGCGGGTCCGTTTAGGCTACTGATCTATATACTAACTGGATAGCGTATAGAACACGATTTTCACGTATAGTAGAACGACGCCATTTTGAGCATAACTACACTGGTTCGGGAAATTTCGTGACTTATTATATGGGCCTGGAATTGATGATTCTGTGTAAGTAAAAAAAAGAATGATATGCATGTAAATAGTATTTAAAACTTTAAATGCGTTTTTCTCGAAACGACGTTTTCAAAGTCGGTGAGCCAGATTTCTAGAAAACCGCTTAACCGATCCTCAACGAATGTGTTTTTTTTGTTGACAAAAATAGGTTTCTCATTTTTGACTGGCCTCCATTTTGTCAAAAACATTTTTTTGTCCAAATCCTTCGGTTAAGGACTAGAAAAACTTATAATTTATGGAAATATTTTTTATTTTCCCATTTCAGATCATCGAGTCCTGAGCAATGTTGCTCGCCGCAATACACCTTCAAAAAATCATACTACGGTGTATCAGTAGTAACTCATGAAATAATGTGTATTGTTAAATGAAAATTAGTGTAAATTAGGTATATATGATACTCTTTCAAATATACAAACTTTTACAAAAAAGTATTTTTTCATTTTTTCAAACAAAAATCGATAAAATTCACTTTTTTATTGCGTTGCAAGTAGGGTTAACCCCTTAATACGTTTTTCACCTCCTCGGTAGTGATAGGTGGGTATTCCTCCTCAGCTGTTATGAGGGCATTGTACAGCTCCTTGAAGCTATTTATGTTCTTTGAGCCTTCTTCAAGTGGATGTTGGACTTCGTAGACTTCTTTCTAAAATGCTTCGACCTCCTCTGGTTTGGGCGGATGGTCAACAGTAACTGGAGGGTCTTGGAAGAGTCGAGATTGGTCAGACAAAAACTGTTGATTTCCTCTGACCCACCTCTCTCTCCGCTCTAGATTTCTCCTAGCGTTAGATAGTACTCGTATTCTGTCAACAATATGCTGCCTGCTGGTCAGTAGCTTTGACTTGTTGATTGTGTGATGACGGATCCGCAGTTCGCGCGCGAATTGTCGAACCTTGGCAGTGAGAGTCCTGCCAGATGTTATGTAGTCAATTACACACTGAATGCGGGACGCGTACTGTCACACAGAGCATGCAGTCGCGCCAAGTAACCTTTTCGTTCAGGAGCCACACTGGTATCATAGCACTCCAGCAGGTCGTCCCTGAGTTGATCCGTCCACTTAAAAGTAATGAGATTCTGCGGGTCAATCGCATTGACTCCGTCTTGATTGGCTCCCCCAACTCTAGGGTAGTCGGCATTGTTGTCCGAGCCATTGTCGGGAGCCCTGCGCATTCGATTGTTTTGAACCGCACTTCCTACAAATATGTTTGGTGCTGTCATTGTTGTTCCCACGAGCAGCTAGGGAAAAGGGTTCGTCCATCCTTGTAGAGCCCCGCGTGCAAGGATAAGGCTAATACTCTGAGAGGTCGCCCGGTATCCCAGAGTCACCGTTTAAGACACCTCACCCAGGTGCCATTCAGCTTTTGGTACGGTTGTTACGCCTTCGCTTAGGGGTTATTCCTTCGGGACCATCCCTGGACAATTGTCCGCGACTGCTTATTAATTATTGTAACCATATTCAGCAGAAACCCTTGGTACAAGGACCCTCTATCCGCGACCCGAGGAAGCAATTTATAGTACAATTTTTTGGAAATTGTTTCCATTATAAAGGTATGTATGGGTGGTTCAGGAAAATCTTGTTTTATTTTTTTTAATTTTCCGACTGCCGTATCGCAACAGTTTGTTTCTCTGGATTTTCGTGGTTTTCGATTCTTTTAAAATATGCATATTAGTTTCAGAATTATATCTTATGAACAGACATTTTTACTGATACAAAGGAAAAGACTCTTATTTTGTGTTTGATTGAAATTAATAAAAATTTGGCTTCCGTGAAAGTCATCAACAGTACAATTCGTTATGAACAGACAGATATAAAAACATAATTATTGGACCTGTGAACACTTTTTGTACGGATGGAAAAAATTGTTGGACCTTCCCCATACAAATGATTAAAAATATATGATAGATGAGATGAAAAATGTATAGCTTGGGCTCCAGAATCACGGTTGTGAGACGTGGCCATAAGTGTGATTTACCGCGGTTCTACTGGGAGCCGGTGTCATTTTTTAGATGGTAGTTGCTCTCAGTGAAACCCTGCGGTGGTTGTTTAACCTTTTTTTTATATTAGGAAGGATTTGTAGTCCATAGAATAATGAGCGTTCATACACTTGCACCCTTCTTTTCTTTTGCCACGCGCCAGCGTAAAACACAACATCACGTGACCCCCACTTCTCGTATAGTGGGTTAGAAGGATTGCAAGGCGTTTGTTTCGCTTCTTTCAAAGCACTATACCAATTTTCGTTATTCGAGTCCATTAAAAAATTTAATACAGTGTCTTAGAAATAATGTAATTTTTTGTAAGTAAGAGTCTGATCTTCTTACGATTTATTCCAATCAGAGATATTAGTCTGCATTTTCATAGGCACTATTCAACTTTTTTTAACTGTACCTCGATTATCCCTAAATTCGTATATTTTATTTCAATTATGGATATGCGATAAAAGAAATATTAATACCAAATGTCTCTCCATGTATTATAGACTATTATAGTTGAGACATTTTAAATTTGTAGGATTCAGTATATTTAATGATTTGAAATTTAAAGCTATTTAAATATGCGAGAATTTTGAATCAAAAGTGTTTGATAATTTCAGATTGAAACATTTCAAATTATTTAGTTACAACTTGAAATCGTTAAAAGCTGCAGGATTAGAACATCTTTTAATATTTCAATCATAATTTCAAAAAGATCAAAATTGTATAAATTAAGATCAATTTTAAAGTAGAACTATTGTAAATTAGGAGTGCTTGAAGTAATTCAATAAATGTTTAGTTTCAAAAACTCTTTGAGAGAGTGCTTTTTTCAAGTAATATATTTTTGAATAATTTGGCATCCCACAAATTATTGCGTTTGGTGAGAAAATAACACCTGATTTTTGCAAAAATTGAAAAAAAATGTTTAGTGGTCGTTCAAGGTAAATTTTGTTCTATGTGCTTGTTTCCGAATTAATTGACTTCTATTATTGTTTCTGATTTCGTTCTGTCACTCATGGATTGTGTTTTTCATAGAAAAATATCAAACTCTGATATTTTCACATTTATAAAAAGATATTAAATTACTCAGGGTAATTTTCATAGTATATATTGAAGGAGATACAGTGGGGAGAATCGAGTATGCAAAAAATTTAACAAAGGTACAGCGTAAATGAAAATTCTACAAGCTATTACCCGAAAATTACGCGTTATTAAGCATTATCACGCGTCATTACACGATCATTACGCGACAAGTGTACGCAGTAATACGCGAGTGAATACCCTCTCGCTCGCTCCTCGGCTCACCGCTCGAGCCAACACTTTTGATTCAAATTATGCATTTTCAAACATAATTTTCAAGGTGTTAGCAGTCCAATTTTGGGCTGTCCTTTTACGAACGCTACAAGTGAATAATATTAACATGATAGATGGGCATATATGGGCAGGGGGCATATATGGCTTTCTAAAGAAGGTTGGTCTCCCAGATCTAATAGCCACTAACTAAGTCTTGTGCTCTCACTTGGCGAAAAACGTCACTAAACCTTAGTCTAATTTCTTGATTATCATCAAAAAATTCAAGAATTATTTAGTGTACTATATTTAAAAAACAATTCTTCATTCTGTATATTTTCAAACAGAAGCAGTATATATTTTTATACTTATGTATTACATGTAAATATATCTTTCAATTGTTTAATGTAATTTTTCGATTAAATCCTTAAGTGAGAGTTTTGTAAAAAATTCATATTTTTAATTCCCTTGAATAGTCTTTAAAATAATATACGAAATGAATGGTCGAGGAACATAAGGGGCTAACCCTCATTCGGAAAATTTTTCAGGAAAACGGAAAAACTGTATCATTTCTTATTTCCGTTTAATTTTTTTTGTGAGCGTTAACAAAACTGAATGAAAATAGTATAATATACAAGATATCAAGTTATTAGAGTAATATTTGTAATATTGCTCTAACTGTATGCTCTTAAAGTTTTCCGGGGGCTATCCCAAGGGGTATTCGGAGAACATGAATGGCCAACCCTCAAGCCATATCTACATTCGTGCTGCTTTTAAAATACGATCAAGTTGATGGAACTCATGGGAAGACTAGCAAAATAAAAAATTATTGTTTTTCGATAAAAATAACAATAAGCTTGGTGCAATTCGTGGATATTTTCAATAATTAATTTGTACGAACGAAAAGAAACGAGGAATACTCACGCACGTCACTTGCTGACAAATAACTGGCTCTTTTATGTTGTTTTCAATGTAACATAAACACATGAACGTGTTTTTAGTGTCCATACCTACATTTAGAACCGGCACATGGCACCGCAGACTAGTATCCTTTACTTAAAACCTCACGGGACTAACAAAAAATCATGAATCCCCATAAGACTCTGTACGGGGTTAGCCCCTGACGTTCCCCGAGTACCTATTGGGATGACCCCTTTGGGAACATTGTTATTTCATAAAGAATTGTCAAATTAAAATTTTTCACTTTCTTAAAAAATACGATATGTCGGACAGATAGGACAATACAAAAAGCCAAAAAAGTAAATTTTGAAAATTTCGTGGGTTAGCCCCTTATGTTCCCCGACTATTCAGATGTTTTCAGTGCTCAATTCAAAATATCTATAAGTAAATATACAAGGTATTCTATATATGAATATCGCCATGAGAAAAAACATGGTATGAAGTTACGAACTACGAATTTCCATTGAAATTTAAACCCTTCCGTTTCTGGGAGTGAAATCCGGGAAGAATAAAAACGGAAATGTATCTGGAAAAAGCATTCGGGCGACCCGTTGGTTTTCGGCCAATGAACGGGGGTGGTACCAGTATACATGCACATAGGTGTGACTACATAGAGTTGTTTGTATGGATTATGCGTTCACGGGCACGGCATACGGCCAACAGACTTAACGATCGATAGAGCTTTCCTCGTTTCCTCTCCTGTCCCTCCAACCACCTCACTGTCTCGCTCTCGCATACTCAATCTCACTCACCCTCTCAACGATCGACACCCTTCAACCCCTTGTTCAGTTTCACCGAATTTCTCTCACTCCTTATCTACAGTTGTTTGTCTCCAGTCCTCCCTCTTGCTCTTCATATCCACTTCGGATTATCTTTTTCACTACCTCCTTCACAAGATAGTCGCTTTTTGCCGCAAACACCAGTGTCATTGTATTTAGAACCCAGCTGAAACCAAAATACAAGAAACCCTGCACACGGCAATTTTTCTCAACCACGAGACGAAAGAAATGTGTTGGCATCATAATTAGAGATATGAATGGTCGGGGAACATAAGAGGCTAACCCAAGAAATGTTGAAAATTTACTTTTTTGTCTTTTTATATTGTCCTATCTGTCCTACGTATCGTATTTATTAAGAAGGTGAAAAAATTGAATTTGACTTTTTTTCATGAAATAACAAATTTCCCCAAGTGGACATCCCAATAGGTACTCTGGGAACATAAGGGGCTAACCCCGTAAAGAGTCTTATTGAGATTCATGATTTTTTGTTAGTCCCGTGAGGTTTTAAGAAAAGAATACTAGTCTGCGGTGCCATGTGCCGGTTCTAAAGGTAGGTATGGACACTACGAACACGTTCTTGTGCTTATGTAACATTGAAAACAACATACAAGAGCCAGTCGTTTGTCAAAAAGTGACGTGCGTGAGTATTCCGCGTTTTTTTTGTTTGTACACAATTAATTAATGAAAATATCCACGAATTGCGCTAAGCTTATTATTACAGAGAGGTTTTGAAGTAGTTTAAACCAAAATCTTTCCCCCAAGTCGGCTATTCGCTTAGAGAAATGAGAACAGCAGTGTACTGAGACAATAGATTACGTCAAAATATAAACAATCATACGCTTTTGAAAAATTTTTCGTCGAAAAATAATAATTTTTTATTTTACGAGTCTTCTCATTTGTTCCATAAACTTGATCGTATTTTAAAAGCAGCACGAATGTAGGCATGACTTGAGGGTCAGCCCTTTATGCTCATCGAATACCCCTTGGGATAGCCCCCGGGAAACTTTAAGAGCCCACAGTTGGATAAATGTTACAAATATTGCTCTGAAACCTTGATATGTTGTACATTATACTATTTTATTTTAGTTTTGTAAATGATAACAAAAAATTACACGAAAATAACAAATGATACAGTTTTTCCATATTCCTGCAAAATTTTCCGAATGAGGGTTAGCTCCTTATGTTCCCTGTCCATTCATACATTGATGATTTATTGTTGTGTATGAGGTTGTATGTTGTCAGGAAATCAGATTATTCAAGTAGTAAAAAGGTGGAAAACAATCTTGACTTTTCAGAAAGAATTCTTTCGGATTAACAGAATGAATGAATCGGGATTTCACCCGCCCTTTTCACTCGACGTATGTTGTTTTCGAAAAAAATTATTATTTGACCTTCAAAAATAAAGGTCAGAACATCTTTCGAAGAAATAAATACTTTAGGATCAGTAAAGGGCGTGACAAGCCCTAACGAAACTGTAAGACAACAATAATTTTATTGATATTAAAAGAGTTATAAGTCGTCGGAACAGATGGTTTTGCTAAAACTGAACGGATGAGATTTAATTGCTAAAAAAAAGGCATTTTGTGCTTCATGGCTTCGATTTTGAAACCAACAACAAAATTTTGTTATCTGATAGCTTATACGAAAGCAGTTAAATACATTCGAAATAGAGCATGACTGCACCAAATCCAAAAATGTCACCCCCTCAACCTCGTTAAATATTTTTCCACGTGAAAAAATTTGATCCCATGGTGGGTAAGGTAACCTGTATCTCGATTAAACAAACAACGAATTCGCAGAACAATTAATATTTATTAAACAACTACGAAAATTGAAAATGCACCCAAATTTGTACGCATTTTTAAATTCTCATTCATGAGGGTGTAATGGAATCGTCCAAATTTTCGATATCTAGTTTTTAAGGCGCTTCCTCAGGCTTGATTTTTATCCCATGTATTCGTTGATCCCATTTTCCTCCTACACGGATGAATTGTTTGATGTAATATTTTAACCACATAATCTCAATGGCATAATGCATAAAACTAAAGTCTTCGTTTTTTGAAAAACGGTCTTGTTTTTTTTGTTTTTTTAATTAATTGAAAATCTGCTTCATTTATGCGCCTGGAAACGAGCAATCCGCCGCCGGGAAAACGCGCACCGTACACTCGAAAGCAGGCGCTTCAAAGTAAATGGAAAACCCTCGTCT
>CAKNYM010048567.1:0-40790 GCA_932195095.1 Andricus curvator
GAACTTTCGAGTTCGAACTGCTAATCTATAATAATAATAATAATCAAAACATAATTATAAAATATATATGATGAATAAATATATGCCTGCTAACATGTCATGCTTTTTCCTATTGCTTTCTTTTATTTATACACGTAATATGATCAATGTTATTAATTTATAAATTATATTATTGATAATTAATATTTCTTAAATTATATTGCTATTAATTAATCATTTTAATATTTACCAATTATTCATCATGAGTTTCATAAGCAGGTATATTAAAAATAAAATAATTTCTAAGCTTAGTCACCCCAAAAGAACCCTGGTAGTAAGTCCCACTGCGGTACTAAAGACCCGATTCTATGACGTCAGAATTTATCACCACCTCGAACTCTTAGAGTAGAGTAGAGACTCTTGGTGGTGGAAAAGAGGCGAGCAATCCACACGTGTTAAACGAGCAGAACTCGGAAATTTGTCCTCGCTGGGAACCCCTGATCTAGACAGATTAAAATTATGTGCATATTCATAGAATGAAGACTAAGAGGTCCTTGACCCTTCAAGATAAATTTAGAAGTTAATATTACTTTTAGCCAGAATGTAGGAAAGATATGAGCAACTAGTGATTAATTTGATATTCTTCAAGAATAACAGATTTAGTCTTTAATCAAGATAGTAGGTAATGCAACATCACTTGATAAAGGAGGCAATAAAAATATATTTGAAAACGGTATTAATGCAATTTTTTCAATGAGACTGAAATTCAAAAAGTTAGAGCATTTTCAGAATTGCAAACTAAATTAAAAATGGGGTTCAAAAGATTTTGTCAGGGTTTCTGGTACATGACAGAAATACTTGCTAATTAACCTTAATGCCATTTTTCAATTTTCATAGAATGAAAAAAAGGGAGAAAAAAAGGAAAAAGGGGTAACATGCTTTTTAACATTTAGAAAACTAAATACAAATAATAACTATATTTCCTAATAAATTAAGAAAGTTTATCCTAAATTTTACTAGATATCAAATATATTTTAAAATTATCCGGATTTTTGGTTTTGATTACACCATAATTCCGGAAGTTTTCAAAATACACTTTTTAGAATAAAAACCTTATCAGATCTCCTGGATAAAGATGCTGTATTTCTGTGCGTCAAAGCGAGTGTCCTTGCAGGCGAGTGGTCCCCTGTATGCTGGGTCCCGCTTGTCTCCCTACTCTTGGGGGTCTGGTTGCGCGCGCGTTTATCGATTTACCGCTTGCCTTACTGACCTATATCTCTTCACATGAATTTAGTGTTCCTGTCTCGCTATTTCTTATCGCTGTCACTTTTCTTCTTATCGCACACGGCAGATGGTGCGACTTTGTCGATTTTCCGCTTGTCAGCTGACATATATTTGTTTTCTTTTATCAGCTGGTGCGGTGACGAGTTGAACCGTCTCATTAGGCTTACCATACAGCCAAGAGTCAGGCTTAGGTTCACTAAAAATAAGCAAACCTTATCTTTTATATTTGTCGATTAATTAACCCCAGACATCCCAGGGCATCCTCGAATAGGTAGGCCTGTAATTTTGTATCCAAATATACGCGGTTAGTATAGAGACCGAACAACGAACTGACAGTTCGTAAACATAGGGTAGGCGACGTGAATAGTCGCAAACCTAGCTACACTGGCAGCGTCGAAGGCAGTACGTAACAGACTCAACCAACCCTGTATCACGGTGTGGATAAGTGGCCCCGCACTGGCAAAGGCAACCAAACCGCGATATAATATCTTTGCCGCCATGCTTTAGACAACCTTTGACGGCCAATGGAAGGACGGGCAGCCCAGCCGATGGACCCAATAAGCGAGCAGCAAAGGTACGAAGGCACCCATTGGCCGAGATCGACAGCAAGCCTTCTCTACTTCAACGGACCAATCGACAGCCTCGACACGAAGGTATTACGAGTTGAAAAGAAAGGAACGGAAAAAAGTGGAGAGTAGCACGTTTTCTCAACAATGTACTCTTGGCTCGGCGGCTGTGAAGACCCGGGATCCGCCAGGACCAAAAATAAGGGATAATTGACCGCCTTGAAAGGAAATTCTGAAAGATGTCCGGTATGAAAGAAGAATTTGCAAGGTCGCTGCAAGGTAGGTGGTTCATACTTAGCCTTCGTTAGTTTTTCTCAGCTCGCTTTACATTTGCCCTCGTGGCAAGTGTTAATCGCACGCGCAATATAAGTAGAGTCAGTGCCGCGTGGATTGTCCGAGGCCCCCTCGCCACCCGAAAATTTGAGGCACGCCCGACTCAGAGCCCGATACTAGCAAGTCTAGGCGGGCGTCCCTCAATATGACAGGTTGCTCTGGGAACGCGGTCTGTCGGTTCCAGGTGTAAGCAAACTGTAATCATAGGGATGTGAATTTGTTATGTTTTTAATTGATCAGGTTTATTAAAGTCTTTAGATTTTACATTGCTCATAAAAAAAATTAAACTTCTCTCTCGCTCGCGCGAATTCCACTCCTTGAGGAGACTCTTTCTTTTAACGGCCTCTTTCTTTTTTGTTTTGCTCGTAAAAATGATCGTCAATCAGTCTAGCACAGCGACCACTTAAAATTATTAAACCGGCGCGTTGTCGAAGTGTCATTAGGCATCACAGAATAGCGGAATTAGACATAAAAATCGAGTCGATTAAAAAAAATTCCGAAGTTCTTCAAAAAAATTGTGTAGTTGTTTTTTATATGTTGAACATAAAATAAAATTTTGTAGAACGTGATCGGGTCGGCAATTTGTTTAAAAAAATTAATTTGCAAAATTTGCCCCGATTGCTCCACGAAACTCCAAAACATTTTGAAAACTTAGGTAAGTAATTATAAATTCAGTCACTATCCTGTATTAAATTTGCAAACCGTTCGTGATACAGCCACATTATTAATTATAAACAAATTATTATTTTGTTAATCACTCCAGAGCGAAAATATCGAAGGTTTTACAAACTGTTGTTTCTGCTTTTTTTCCATTACGAAGAAACTATTATATGATTTGCAAAACTAAATACATAACGCAAATTATCGTTTTTTAAATTATTGTTAAATTTTTTGCAATTCGACTCCTAAAATTTCAGCGAAAATTGCGAAGGTTGCGTTTTTGCGAAGCCAATGTAAAATGTCGAGATCTTAAAATGATAGAATTTGCAAAACGTTGCTCGACTGGCAATAATATTAAAATTGCAATTAAACAAATTCGACCATATGTAAGTTATATAGGTTAATTATTATATTTTATACAAATCTCGAATATTTATTGGAATTTATTCGACTTTTGGTTGAAAATTTAATATTAAAAATTAAAAATTGATCTCTTCCAGTAGAAAATTTATGTATCTTATTGAAAATTCGTCTTATTTGGTAGGAAACTAATCTTCTTGGTTGAATAATCACCTTTTTGGTTGAACATTGAACTATTTTTCTGAAAATTCGTTCATTTTTTGGTTTAAATATAATTTTGTTGTCTGAAAATTTGAATATTTCGTTTCTGGTTGAAAATTGAGAAATGAATCTTTTTGGTTGAAAAATCAACCTCTTAGTTGAAAATTTAACTCTTTTTCTATACATTCGTTTTTTTTTGGTTTCGAATCAATTTTGTTGACTGAAAATGTAAATATTCCATTTTTTGTTGCAAATTGATATTTTCTAGTTGAAACTTTATGTATGTTGTTGAAAATTTGTCTTTTTCGGTAGAAAATGAATATTATGGTTGAAAAATCAACTTTGAATTCTGAAATTTTATTTTTCGAAAAACATAACATTTCCTAACATTATTTTTGTAGTTTGGATGCTTTCGATTTCAAGATGAAAAAAAAGTGAAGTATGGAAACACTTCACTGAGGTTCCAGGACAAATTGGAATTTTTCGCTGCTGTCGCAAAAATATTAAATCTAGCGGAAATACTTCAAAGTTAAGGGGCCATTTACGGGCAGTGCATGAAATAATTGTTGAGAGTGAAAAATGCAAAAGGTGTCAAAAGCGTCTAGGACAAGTGGTTCAAAATGCACTAGAAGGTTTCATTCTATCAGTAGCACCAGGGCCTTCACATGCAATAGAGCAAGAGGATGATCCTGGAGTACCAGGGCATTCAATTTCACAAGAGCAAGAAGAGGTAACTTGTAGCACATCAGATCCTCTCACCTCTACTAAAGGACAAAGTAATTTCTTCCAAGAAAGTATCAATGGCGTTTTTTTAAATATTTCTGCTTCAAAAAATGGAGGCACAAAATACAAGAACCTCACTGATAATATTCTCTACATGATTTGCAAAGGTTATGAGCCGAAGGCTATGATAGAAAGAGAAGGTTTTAAATATTTAATGCAGAATAACTTTCCTCATTATGAAATTCCAACTAAAAAACCATGAAGTCTCAGAGCAAAAGTACAAAAAAGTGTCTTCAAAGTACAAAGAATTTATTCGAAAAGCTGACAGACTCACTTTGACAACTGATATATAGAGCAATACGATGAACACGAGAAGGTTTTTAAGCGTTACCGCGGATTTTGAGCATAATGGAAAACTGCATTCTGCAAATTTAGGAGTTCATGAAATGAACACGAGTCACACCGGATTGAATATCCGTGACAAACTGGGACAAATTTGTAGAAAATGGGAGATTTCCAAAAGTAAAATCACAGATATAGTGACGGACAATGGAGCAAATATTGTACTGGGTTCGGAACTGTTTCTTGAGAAAAAGATGCACTCAGCATGTTTTGCTCACACCCTGAGTCTCATCGCAACGAATTCAGTAAAATCAGTCCTTGGATTACCAGATTTGATCAAAAAAGTTAGAAGTATTGTTACTTTTTTTCGCGATTCTACAAACGCTGCTCACGAACTTCGAAGACAGATGGATGAACTGGAAAGTTTATCTCAAATCAGGGATGTCTTGCAGCCGCTCGAAGCAGTAACTCAAGAAATCAGCGGAAACATACGTGACGTCGAGTAAAGTCATACCCATGATTCGTTTGATGAAACGAAAATACGTAAGGCTCGAAACATCGCACAAATTATCCACTTATCTCAAGGCGGCTATCTTGAATGAGTTCAAGCAAAGATTTTCGGAAGTGGAATTCAACCATCTACTGGCAATGGCTACTCTTCTGGATCCCAGATTTAAAAAGGCCCACTTCGACGACAAAATTGCTTGCTCCAGAGCAGTCCGTTTCGTTGCAGATGCTGTAACAGAGTTGACTGCTAAGCAGAAGGAATCTACCACCCAGCTGCCAGAAAATTCCAGAATGAATATTTCATAAAATTATTAAAAGTTAAAATTTATGAGCATTGATAATTGTAAAAAACTGCAGGTCTTTTTCAGTTAATAATTAAAATGTTATTGGCGTTGTGGATTCATTACAGTAAATGTTGCAGAGTTGGTCAGATGCCATTGGGAGAACTGATAAAGAATTAAATAGGAAACATAAAATATGCGAATTGCACTTTCGCAAGGACAAGATTGGGAAAGAATTTGTTACTAAATTACCGGGCGGAACTGTTCATAAAATGAAACGAGACAAAGCGATTCTCAAGAAAGGCTATGTGCCCTCTATATTTTTAAAGATTCCAAAGAAATGTAATTGTAATGTCTCCAAGTGTCCTAGAGGGTCTAAATGTCGATCAACAGAGTTACGAAAGAAATTTTGGAAAGATACATTGGCCAAGTTACAGCAGGGGTTTAGAAACAAAAGTGGTTACGAAGATATTGTTGAAAATTATAAGGACATTTTATTACCTTCGGAATTCTGGTCGGTACAAAAGTATCCAGAATACATAGTTTGGATGTGTCTGCCAAACGAATTAAAGTTCTCGTGCAGAAGGGTTGTATTGTATCCTGATATGAACGTTCGAGTAAGTATTTGAAAAATGTATCTGAATAAGAAAAGTTTTAACATAAGAATGTGATTGAAAATATATTGTTGCAGTTTTCTTGGGTGAAACTGAAATGTCTCGTCAAGTGTCTCATGTAGAAGAGATAATGTTGGGCTCGAGGTGTTATCCAAACTTGTGATATGTGTTGGAGCAGATTCTAAAAGTTTTGTAACGTAATTAAGTTTATTCTGCGCATTTTGAAAAATATGAAATTGGTTTTCTTTGCATTCCTTTAGACCTCAGGAGTTTGAAGCTTATGTTATTTCTAAAGATAAAACTGTAGGTGGTCTACAAAGTAAACTTTGTTCTTCGTGCAGGAGAATTTGTGCGAACATCAGAAATCGAAAGCAGAGACAGATCAAGCAAAAGACGAAAGTTTATGCTTGAAAAAAGAAAACGCGATACTATATTCAAATGTTTTTATTTCGTCGACTTTTGAAGATATTTCATTATTTTTCTAACTGTTTGATGCGTTTTTCAACAGTATGTGGCTTTAAAAGAGAGAGCGGAAAGATTGCGAGTGAAGTGTGTCACTGTCCACAGAATATATTATTAATCAGGCAATTTTAAAACTCCGACCTAAACAACAACTGGCAAGTTAAGAGCAGGAGGATCTACGAACAACTTAAACGGATTCAACCTTATATTTTCAAAGGTTTGGAAATCAAAACAGCTTCCATGTCTCTACAAAGTCGACGAGGTGTGCTTATTTTATCATTCTTTTCTTCCTTGATACTTTCATTATCGAGTGTCATATGTTACTGAATAAATTCTTCTCGTTTATATGTCACAGGAATATCACAATCAACGAAATAAAATTGTCGAAGCTTTAGCTTTTAATAGACTGAATTTAAAATTGGAAGGATTCACGAATCTAGGCCACTACGCACCAGAACACCAAAAATGACAGAAAGGTAACCATGCTCCGGTGATAATGTTTCAGCCATTTATGGGCAAGATCGTCCAAACAATCTGTTGCTTTTTGAGCAAAGGCAGTGCCAGCGGAGCCGTACTACATAAAATTATACTGGAGGGTCTTGCACTGGCAGAAAAATCATTTCTCTTCACAGATGCTATTGTCACGAATGGTTCAGTCTGCAACAGGGCAATGTGTAAGGAGTTTGGTGTCTCAGAGAAGCGCATAAGCGTACCCCATCCTTGTCATCAATTGGCCAAAATCATCAGAAATTTTGTAACGAAATTTGAGAAATGTGATATAATTTTCGTAAGTATTCAAGTCACTATCTCTGATCAAACATTTTGTATTGTATCTTACAAATATACAGTCTTAAAAATTGCTTATCATAAATGCCGAATTTAAACGTGTACATTTAAATATATTATTGAAATAAATTGAAAATACTTTATAATCTTTTAGAATATCCTAAAATCTTAAAAATCTCTTCACATCTTTGGTAATGCCTCAAAATATTTGAAAATCTTTGAAATTGTACAAAGTCCCTCAATTCGAAATATTAGAAAATCCCGTGTAATTTCATGAAATCTGATTAACTTTCCCGAAATCCTGTAAAATTTATTAGAATACCATGAGAGCTTTTAAAATCTCTTAAAATCATTGAAATCCTCGGGAATCTCATTAAATTGGTATACCTTACTGGAAATGCTCGATGAATCATCATAAGGGATCAAGGTAAACTATATATTGTGTAAAGAGCATTTGGATCCGAAATACTATCAAAGGATGAACGTTGGTCTAGCATTGGAGGTATTTAAAGTGCAGCACAGTAGTGAAACTCTTCAAGTTGATCAGTGTTATTTCTTCTGATAAAATTCCAATATTAATTTTAAACCTTTTTTCCCGTTTTTCAGCATATTTGACGCACTTGAATTGTTCGAAAATTTGCACAAAGACTTGGAAGATTACGCAGGAACTAAAGCCTTTTGTAAGAGTGTGACTACTCTAAACAAATCGATGAACAGTTAAACTCCAGAGACGGAATGTCGCCTGGCAATGACGCTTGGAACGTATATATGTATCATTTGACTAATTTCAAAGCAATATCATTAACAAATATTATATTAATCTTACGTACATTATACAGGTTATAAATAATTTCATTGAATACATCAAAAAATGGGAAGAAATAGCAAAAAAAAACTAATTAAGTGTTTGTAACTGAAAACTGCTGCTAAGGACTGCAAGTTTCATTAGAAGTGGTGTTGAAAATTTTCGAATTTTTCATGACGAAGTGTGGATTCAAATATGTCCTGATAGGTCGTTTTAATCAAGATAGTGTAGAAGTAAAGTTTCATTAATAATTCTGGATGGCCGCTGATCGGGAATATTTTTAGACCGGGAAATAACAGTTAATTTATTTATTTACCGTGAATTTTACCATTTTTTATAAGTAAAATCTATTATCATTAATAATTAATAATTAATTATAAATAACTTCCATATCAAATGTTTTCTAACTTTCAGTTTAATTGTAAGCCTTTTTAATTACAAAAGCATTCAGTTTACAATTCGTAATTGTAAAATTTTTTACTTTCAAAAATTTTCATTTTGAGTTTTAATTTTTAACCATAATTTTTCAATTTAATGAATTTTAAAAATGCAGTTCAGAAGATTCAAACAATTAAAAATTATAAGCGTTTCAATTTGAAAATTTGTAATACAAAACTTAAACGGCATTTAATTACAAAAATTAGTTAATTTCAATGATCGTGAAAAGTTTTGTGAACCGAGAAATTACCAACAAATGTTTCCTCCATTCAAACCGCCACCCTGTAATTGTTGTTATAAATTAGTTCGGTAGTTAAAATAAGTGTGCTTTTGTTCTAGAGATACTTTGGCATGATGCGTGAGTCTTGTGGTACAAACGACCATCCAGATTCAATCTTATTTATCCAAATGTATAAACTGCTGTCGACGTACTCTCTCATCAAACCACCCAAGGGAAACAGTGTAGAAGGCAGTGCAATTTTGGATGCATTACTCAACCTAAAAGACGTCCAAGACACGAATGAGAGAAAAGACAAGTGTGGAGGTATAGTTGACACAGTTTTGGACAAAGGAAGTGCATCGCATCTACTAGGCGAGACATCGCACTTATTGATCAAGCATGATTATTCTATGTCCGAAACATCTGAGTACGGTCTCAGCTACATTTCGGGATATGTCAGTAAAAAAGGGATCTTGCTTCGCAAAGTACTTAAATAATAAGAAACGTGTAGCGTGAGATGATTGTAAAGCAACCTTAGTTTTATCGCAAACTGATGTCGTACCTGAGCGCTATGAATTGATAGAATTGAAATCAAAAGGAAATTTGAAGCATTCATCACGTCAATTGTATGACCTAACCTATGTTCTCGAAAGTGCCACCATGCAAACTGTGAAAAGGGGAGAAGTGAATGGCAATACACTTTCGAAATCACCAGATCGTTGGAGGAGCTCTGTCCCATACCCTTTATTGGATGCGATGAACACGCCACTTTACTTACGCGACGTATTGTAGTGTTTTACTTGACTATGAGAATGTTTGAAATTTGTCAACAATACAAGAAAAATAACAACCAAGCAAGAGAAAAAAGTCAAGAAAAGAGAAAGGCCGCAAAATGGATTTCCGATCCTAATCAGGAGGTTTCTGTGGTGGATACCTCCAGAAAAAATTGCTGTCACAGCTCAAACGCTGTACCGTTTAAGAAAAAGAAACTGCGACACAGAAGAAAGTGTGCTACACTTACAGTGTCGACCAACAAAGAGGTTGTCCAGGTGCTGCATTGAAACGTCTAGCTATGCCCGCCAAAGGTTTTATACCCGAGATGAAGCTACGAATTGTATTCGCAAATTTGACATACATTATCACTTCGTGCGTGACAGCAACTGACATCTGATATAACCAAACTTAACCTATAACCATACTCGACACTCCATAACAGACGACAATTTCTAATTATATATTGTCACTGAAGGGGCGCTCTCATCTGGGAAGTGTAATGTGTTGCGACATACATTTCATTTTTATTTCGAAAGCAGCGCTCGCAGGTACACTAATTTACTTCTTCATCGACAAGCGCCAACATTCTAAAAGTAGGTTATTGTAGAATATACCGAAATAGATTCAGAAACGTTTTATTGATAGAATTAAATATATTTAGAAAATTATGAGTTAATACATGGGAACGTAGAATGACAGTAGAAACTCTTGAGAAATTCACTAGGTCCCTTCCTCACGGTTTGAAAATTTCAGAAATAAAGATTAAATTCACCAAATAAACCGTAGAAAATTACGATATCCAGGCCAGGCACGTCCAGCGTATAAATAAACATCTGCAAGTTGTAAATTTGAGAAATTCGAAACAGATCACCCTCAATTTTAAAAACCTTTCAACTTTCCCATGTGATAAAAATGACAAATGACAAAAATGGGACAGGTATTAGGTTTACAGGGCTCATCGGTATGAGACGTATTGATGCAATCCACACGCAAGGTTTCCCCTCTGGGACAGGTAGGATGATTATGAGACTCATCGATCCCATCTACACTCACGGTTTCCTCTTCGGGACGGGTATGAGGCGCATGGGACACATCAATGCAGTCTACATACATGATTTCCCCTCTGGGACATGTATGAGGTTTGAAGGTATGAAATTGAATTATGGCAGCTGGAGTAGCGTACACCGTGTATGATTAAAAAAATACCTTAGTTCCTTGTCGAAAGCTGTGCAGCGTCTTCACTTCTGGTGCAGCTTCCTCTCTGATCCTTGCGGTTCGCCCGCAAGCCTCCAACTCCTCGTTTTCTGTTGCATAAACGCGGATTTACACCAAGCGAGCATTGTTCGCGAATGTTCGCAAACGTTTGCGAGTGCTCACGAGCATTCGCGAACACGGAGGGAGCTTCCCGTTTACACTGCCTGAGCACGAGCAGTTATTTGCGAGCATTCGGCGGAGTTCCGACAAAAGTGCACGAACATGGCACACACATTATCAAAGCTGTCAATCTGTACTGCGTCGATAGTGATACTGTCTGAATTCGAGAAGAAGCGCCGCCAGAGGAGGAAACGCAGAATGTGGGAGTCTTCTTTTTTAGAAGGAAGAAATTATACACAAATGCATCATGTTTTTTAAATTTATTATGGTAATATTTATGGTCGGGTTGCCAAAGCTCTGCCTTCTTTTAAAAAAACTCAATTATTTCCAGGCACTTTTCGTTGTCCCACTCCATGTTTCACAATAAAAACAATAAATTTGATGCACTCCGAAAAATGCTGTGCGTACTCCTACAGAAGTACCGTTTACACCGGAAGTGCAACGAACTCTGAATCCCTTTGATGGTTCGTCGATTTACCGACAAGTGACGGAACATGGACTTGGTGTAAACTCACATTAAGAGTTTTTATAGGATCGCGGCTTGTCTTCCTCCAACTATTCGTGTTGGAGATTTTAGTGGAAGGCTGTGGAGTTTGTGCTTTAGATATTCTCCTGAGTGATGCAAATTTTCGCGAAGTTCACTCAGAAGAATATCGTTTTGCCTATTCCCAGGATGGAAATGTAACGCGCAGGTTACAATATATATATATATATATATATATTATAAGGGTATTTTTGCTTATTATTCAAGTTTCATTTTTAATGGAGACTTGGACTCCGAATGAGTCCAAGGGATGCCTGAAGGGCGCCAGGTAGTTTTTCTGCAATTAAAACTACCAAAAGAGTCAATTTTAAATCATCTAAATAAGTCAAACAGAGAGTATGGTTTACTTGCCCGATAACTCCGGAAGAGTGGCGGAGTAAGGGGGAACGCAAAGGGAGGTGTATTCAGTGAAAAGCAAGATTTCCACATTAAACACCGCTATAATTGATGAAGAAGAAGTCTACTCAGAGAATTACATTTCGTTCAACTACTTATAACGAGTGGGCCTTTGCCTCACCCCAAAACGATAGAAAACAAGAACCGACCTTGTATAATTATGTCCGAGTGACCACTAGACCATTATAGTCGGTTATAATGTATCATTTGATTCTTTGTTTTATTACCACACTAGTGGGGGTCCATGTTGACCCAGACCAGACACAACAATTTACGGGAGGCTCACTGACGCGATTCAATAATTGCGACCTTGCCCGAGGTCAGCGACTAACAAAGGTCACCGGCGTGTGTCTACCACTTCGACACACGCAGCTGAACGTGAGAAGTTAAATTCTAAACATGACGAGAAATACACGGGAACCCACCTGGTAACAGCCGTCCTCCTCTAGTTCGTCCTCTCATGTTTTTAACTCGCTTGGATAATTTTAGTCCGTTTGTTTCTTCAAATCAATTTTTCCTTCACTAGCCACGAGGTACTCGCTCCGAGTTTGGAATTACGAATGAATATTTTTAAGAGTGGCGTCCCCGTTCTCCCTCTCATAGGAGTCGAACCGCCACCCGAGTACGAGCGTCGAACTATAGAGTGAGAGGACGAGCGAAAGAGAGGGACAACCGCCAGGTTCGTTCCCCCGCTACGTGGTGGCGCACAGTCCACCTGCGTTATCTGCTACGCAAGCCTTCGTCGCCGGCCGCTAGTCGATGGTCCAGGGGTGGGGCTGACTTAGGTCAGCACGCAGATTCTCCATGGCCGCTTGCTCCTAGTTTTTCCGGGCGCTCTTGCACGTATGGGAATCCCGTCCATTACGCATCCATTACGCAGCCAACCTCGTACAATCTGACAGTTGTTGTTATTGTTGTGTGGGGGGTGGTTGACCCCTTGCACCCGAGTTGAATATGAAATAAACAAAGAAAAACAAGAGGAATTAAAATAAAATAAAATATAATAAGGCACTTGGAACCCATGGTCTGACAATTTGGTGATTCCGGTAGGATGACCTAACCTCCCCAGTTTTTGACAGGTGATGAATCATTCATATTTTCAACTGATTTAATTTAATGTAAAAGTCAAGGTGAGTTTATATAATTTACCAATAATACTATAAAATTGATTATGACGTTGTGATGTGATATTAGCCGTCGAACTCTCATATTCTAGGCTAATATCTCGTCTAGAGTTTGAGTTGTTATTGACGTTAACAGTCTTCAATATTTAATATAATAATTCAGATCACAACAAAACTAGAATTCTTTGAAATATTAGCCGCGGAACTCTTATATTCACGGCTAATATTGTACTGTTCGCAGACAGTCCGTGGATTCGATCCGTGATTCCAAACTCATATCCCCAGTAGAAAGATTTTTGACGCTAATTTTCATAGATTTTAGATGTATTTGTGCGGGGTACAAATTACCCCGTCACAATATATATATATATATATATATATATTTATTTATTTTTGTTCAATTGTATATGCAGGCAGAAACGAAGGGATTAAGATTACTAAATTTAGGACTTACTACTTGATGCGTTTTCGGAGAGCGCTACTCTGAAATAAAAATACACGATTTCACAAAGTCACAATCACAGATTTTCACCCGTGATCTTCTCCGTTAATGATACCTCCTAAGCGACTACGTTGGCAGGTTGGTTCTCGGGTTCCAAAAGGTCCTTTGGTGGATCGCACTTCACGCACGATCGTCCCTCGTAGGATCGCATCTGTGGCCTGTACGACCTCCCAACGTTCAATCGCATTTCACGTACGATCGTCCGTCCAGATATCCACGCTGAAGTCGGTTTAAATTCAGCAGATGATGAATAAGGCCAGTTTTATAATGCTAATAATCTTTTGCATCTAATTATCTGCTATGTTGTAATGTTGCAGGTTTCACCTGCAAATTACTTCGTTCTGTTTTTACTGTTATCCATTTGTAAACAGCTCCTCCTCTCTTGGAGGAAATTTTCGCGAGAAAAAGAGGCTCGATCGGGGGCCAACTGATTTGATTTTTTAAATATTATATTTACTTTTTTTATCGTCTTTGAAATGTTTTGCCATTTCTTTCTCTTACACACACTCTTATGGGCGCTTCATAAGGAGAAAGAGTAAGAGCAACTCTGACTAATTCTTTTGGGTTTTTGTTTTCTTTTTGGTTTTGTCATTGACCGAGTTTTGAGGACGGGAGAGGGATGGAGAAAGAAATGACTTCACTTGGCGCATCAACCACCATCAAGGATCAGCGGTACGAACTGCAAGGATGCAAGGCGGGTTGAAGTCGCACAGGCACAGCCGATGGTTGTAAACCAGGGGTGGAATGTGGATGTGAGTGCCGCATTCCAAATTCTGTACCTGGTGCGATTCAAATCTTACCGCCGAGGATTCGTGGCAACACCACTATCACCATCCTTTAGGCATAAGGATCCCGAGATCTCCCTCCATCCGCCATGACACTGCACTAGCGCAGAAGACACATCTCATCTCCCGCGCAGGAGGGGAGAAATTGGGCGGTCTGCGTGCCGTCAAGCGAAGCGGACTCCTTGCCTTTAATCGTTCGAGCTTCGGAAAGTATAGTCCGTTTTCCGAGAATTGTCTTGTGGTCACAGAGTGGCTGTTTATTTTATTTTACCTGTCTTTCTGAATAAGTTTTCTCTTTGATTGGATATTCTGTTCTAAAACTTGTTGTCACTCTCCAAATGGCGTCAGTAGACGCGGAGATGAACTAGCGTTTTGTATTTGCTCCAGGTCGGAATTCACACATGTACTTTATGGCTTTTGTTTTCATAAACTCAGCGAATGAATTTTTTCTTGTAAATATTTTAGTGTAAAATTAAATGTTTAATTTTTTGTAATGTAAAGAAGGGGGTTCGTTTTCTCATTTGTCGTCAAGTGTGACACCTTGTTTTTGTTAGTGTCTCCTTATGACCTGTCAATTTTTGATAACTCTGAATAAACATGATTTATATAATTGTACAATGTTTTCAATAATGTCTGTTTATTTGAGTGACCTCTCATATTTTTTTTTGTTCGGGCTTACAAGTACTCGCGCCACTCCACCGAGATAATGAGCTAGGGCTATTTAAACATTTTTTTTAAGTTAATTTTTATCTTTAATTGTTAAATTCTGAATCTTTTCTCATTTATCAAGTTAACTTCCTTCCAGGGCGGCAAAATGTCTTTTGCTTGGCGCCATCTAAAATTAAATTAAAAGTTCTGGAGGAAAGAAATTTAAAACTTGTTGTTTTATTTTCACATTTGTACTGAAATGGAGAAGTGAGAATCTTCGTTTTAATGTATCTTAGTGCCTTGCCATTTCCGGAATTGATCAAGACAACAGAAAATTTTTTGTTATGAAATTACTTTTGAACTGTATCAAAGTTTATCTCAATACCTTTATTGTGACACTTCAAAGTCACTTGGGTACCCTCAAGGGTAGATTAAGAAGTCCATGATAAGATTCAAATTTACCACTCCAGGTGCAGCTTCCCCCCGCTGTCACCACAAATCTGTTACGTCCTGAAAGGTGCGATTTTGCTCTCAAGGGATCGCGGGATCATTGCTGTGTTGAGCTAATAAAATAGCAGTCCTGGAAGTGGTAGAATTGACGGTTGATTCAAATAAAACACTGGTAATTTGCACAACACTAAATTGAAGTATTTATTTATTATGTATCAAATCGAAATTGAGTCGCGCACTTCACCTAGTCTATGTAAACATATTTATTACACTTGAGGCAACATTGGTCAAAGTTAGTACATAAATGACATTCGAAGTCCAGTTTTATATCACTCGCGCAAAGACGCAGAGTTCTTAACTCGTCTGTCGTTTCGAAAAGGAATTTATAATCTTCTAAAGAACAGTTGAGCTTTCAGATGAATGAACTTTAAATGTATAGTTTTTTAAGAGAGCCGTAGTCTGTGGACCCACCTGGTAGAAAAGTCATAAAATTAAAGAGTCATATGATCCAGATATACTCAATTCTGTTTGCCATGTATCTTCAAATGAGATTTTGCTTCGAAACAAAAGACGAGCTCTTATTTCTAAGCCAAAGTTATAAGTAATTAAAATCGTAATATTGCGTTCCAATCTAGTCGCAGAGATACTAACCTCATCATGCACTAGAAAGTTGTTATCTGCCTTTTGTACTCCACTTTTTTCCACGAATCCGGCTTTGTGAAACCTAAAAGCCTCTAAGCTTTTATAAGCTTCCAATTGTTTATACGCGTGTAGTAACTATGAGTTATCGTAAAATATGATACCAGATCGATCACACTCACTACCGGTACATCACTAATGCTTGTGGAAAATTCCTCACTTTTGAGAGTGTAGGGATCTGAATCGTTAATTGCACTTGGTTTATTACTATAACGGATCTTCACTTCACCAGGTAAAATCGAAAAATATTCACTTGACCTTTTCAATTGTCCGATCAGCATAAAACTTTAACCAAGGTCATACACGCGATGCAATGTATAAAATGCAATGTTTTACCTAACCCATTCGGCCATTTTGAAATCTGGTTGTCAAAGAAGACAACATTTTCATTATATTATATAACATGTTCATTTTAATAGAAAAATCTCCTTGAGATTCAGCATCTTTCGTCGAGCAGCTTCCGGAGTGTCTGCACGTATTTTTATTTTTTATTGTTTATTTAATTTCAAAAGTTTTAAAAAATTTCAAGGGACGTCAAAGAATTTTACCAATCTCAAGGTATTTGCACAAATTTAAAAAATTTTAAGATTTTGAGGCTTTTGAAAGAATTTAAAGAGATTAAAAAAATTTCAAGGTTTTTCAAAGAATTTTTGATGATTTCCGAAGGTTTTAAGCGATTTCAAAGATTTCTAGTGATTTAACAGTTTCTTTTCTTGACAACATCAATAAATAAGTTTACATTAATTTATATTCAATGGACTCTTAGTGATTTTCACTAATTTTAATTGATTTTTAAATTTCCGAAGATTTCAAGGGATATTAAGCTTATTTCAGTAATCTCTAGAGAACTTTGGGGCATACATTACATTTCATTCACAGAGGTTTTCTATGGATTTTGAAAGTTTAAAGAAAATAAAAAGAACAAAAATTGCAAAGGATTTTAAAGATTTCAAGTGATTTAAAAAGGTTCCAAAGAATCTCAACAGATTAAAAAAGTTTCAAGGGACTTTAAAGAATTTCGTACGATTTTCCAAAATTTCAAGCAATTTTACAAGACTTAAGGTATTCATTGATACTTTGAGTATTTCAATTATTTAAGGGGATTTTACAAATTTTCAGAGATCTCAAAAGATTTCTAGAGAACTTTGGGGAATAAAAATTAATTTTACAGGATTCAATTAATTTTAATGGATTTCAATTAAGTGGAAGGGATTTTAAAGATATCAAGAAAATTCAGATATTCTTGCTATGTAAAGTTTATTTATGCAGAATCCCTATTTTTGTATAGTTCCATATAAGATTATGACTAAAATACAATAAATCGTTCCTTTTTAGTTTGTTTACTATGTAATTTTTTTTTAAAGAAATCAACCAATAATGACGGTTATACGGCGTATAAAGTATACGTGATGGTGGTGGCGGAGAGGCTGCGGAAGGATGTCGAGGGGAAAGGAATATTGCCAAAGACGCATGCGGGCTTTAGGGCAGGTAGGAGTACTATCGACAATATCTACGTTCTGCAGCACGTGGTGGATAGAGAATTAGCGAAGAAGGGGTCGAGAGTGTACGCGTTTTTTGTGGATCTAAAAGGCGCGTTTCCGTCGGTGGATAGGGGGAGGTTGTGGGAGGCGATGGAGGAGAGAGGCCTGATCGAGAGGGTAAGGGAGATATATGAAGAGACCAAAGATAAGGTAAGAGGAGGACAGGGGATTTCGGAGGGATTCTGGATGGATAGGGGGTTAAGACACGGGTGTTCGCTTAGCCCAACGCTTTTTGCGATTTTAATTGCGGATATGGAAAGTAAGCTGGAGGCCGGAGTGGTAGGAGGAGTCAGGATAGGAGGGGTTAGAATTTGGTCGCTAGCGTATGCAGATGACATACTGTTGTTGGCAAAAAGCGAGGAGGCCTTAAACCTGGGCTTCTTGTTCCGGAGGAATGGCGGAGTGGATGGTCACATAAAAGAGAGAGTGAGGAGGGCAAATGTGGTGATGAGGCAGGTGTGGGGGTTGGGAAAGAAGTTATTCGCAGATGATTTTGGAAGGAGAATGAAATTGTTTGACTCACTAGTGATGATTTTGCTATTGTATGGAGTAGAGGTGTGGGGGTGGAAGGAAAGCGAAGAGGTAAATAGGATACAGGAGAGATATATAAAGTGGACACTGGAGCTGGCAAGGAACACGCCTAATTATATTGTCAGGAGGGAGACGGGGAAATCGAGTGTAGGGATTCTAGGGGGCAGTCGAGCGTGTAAATATGAGGAGAAATTTTTGGAAGAGGGGGGAAGTAATCTGGTTAGGGAATGTTGGTGGAAGAAGGAGAACAGGAGAGGGGGTGGAAAGATGGAGTTTGAAAGAGAAAGGTATGTTAGAACGAATGGACTGCAGATGGATGAAGTGAGAAGGATGCATGAGGAAAGAAGGAAGGTATATGAGTTGGATAAGAAAAACAGCATGGAGAGAGAGAAGACAGCAGGGGAAGAGAGAATAAGAGAGACAAGGTCTAATGGGAACTATGTGTGGATTATGTCAAGGGCGAGAGCGCAATATTTGTGTGAGAAAGGAGAGAAAGGAAGTCAGGAGATTATAGCGAGGATGAGATGTGGGTGCATGGAGGGTTTCAATAGGTTCTGGCTCGCTAGGGAAAAGAGGATGTGTGAACTATGTGGGAAGGGGGAAGCAAGAGTGAAGCACTGATTGGAGGAGTGCGTAGAAGTGGAAAGGAGTGGGATAAGCATGAAGGTATTGATGCATGAAAGGGGGGACAAAAGGGCAGTAGCATGGGTGAAGGGAGTCTTGGGTAAGATGGAGAAGAAGAGAAGGAAGAAGGCAGAGGAATGGAGAAGAAAAGATTGTAAATAGAAGAGGAAGTAGATATAAGTAAACTGTAAATATTGTAAATAGTAGATAAGTATTAGGTATTATCCGTGGTGGCAGAGCTTAGCAATGCGAGGCAAAGCGAGAAAGTAGGGACATGCGTGCGAGGCGAGGCGAAGCGAGGAAGGCAATGCGATAAGAGCGAGGGGCGTTAGAGATAACTCGACCCTCTTCGAGGAAGGAGCTTCTGTCATTGGAGACAGAAAGTTGAACAAAATGTAGTTGATTCAAAGAAAGTTAAATATCCGAGATTTTCCTTTTTGTACTTTATAAATTATTTCAATTCATCGTTTTTGAATTGAAATAAAAAATGTGAGTTTTTGGGGATTTATAAAAAATTTAATTATATATTATGTTTGTAACGACTCTGAACCTTGTATGTTTATGAGGACCTTGTTGTGCATGCTTGCATATTAAATGTTGATTGGGAATTTATTTTAATTTTAATAAAAACCAAAATTATGTGGCTCCTCGTAACGACCCTGAACCTAATTTAAAACATTAGCACCTTGTTGTGCGAGTGAGTTTGAACATAAATAAAATTGAATTTCTCGTAATGACCCTGCACCTTATTAAACAATAAGGACCTCGTTGTGCGAGTAGAGTTTGGGATCTGTAAACAAAGCAAAATAAGGAAAATGGAGGAGAATCCAAAAACTCAGTTATAAAAACTTAATTAAATTCAAAATTGTGATTTCTCGTAACGACCCTGCACATTATTTGACGATAAGGACCTCATTGTGCGATGAAAGCACAAAACTAGTGATAAATTGTGAGTATTGATCTTTAAAGATCTTATGAGAAAGAGCTATTAAAATACCTTAAAATCATAACAATTACGCAATCATCTCTCCCTTGAGTGAATCCGAAATCTGTTTTTTTATTTATTTTAAATTATGATTTAAAACTGAGTAGGAAATTTTTAGTTACGAGAATTAATCTTACTCAATGGTAGTTTTTTTCTTTCAAATTTGGTTATAAAATGTTTAGGGCTAATTTTAACGTCCTACCAGTATTGGAGTCAACTTTTATAGTTGGTTGCAATTTACTGGACAGGAAAAAGTAAATGCATTTTGAATGAATCTCTCAATGAAAATAAATATCATTGAGATAAGTTCAAAATTGCAAGAGAACTATTACTAAAAATTCTATAATTTTTAGTAAATTAAAGATCATTAACGATAATCGGTAAACTGCAATTATGATTAAATTGAGAAAGTGAATAAAGACAGAATCGATCCCCGGTTAAATAGATGATAATGGAACAACTGGTACCCCTTGTGGGACACTTGAGGAAACAAAAGTAGAGTGATTGCGTAAGGTCATCGTCCGTCCAGCGCATTCGGTTTCGGGAGAATAATAGAGAGTAATAAATCGCTTGAGTCTAGACGAGGTACAGGTGAACCATTGTATCCACGTCAATCATTCAAATTAAGAATGAGATAATAAAAGTAAACAGAGTTAAGAATCCGGAAATGCTTGAATTATCATCACTGAAATAAAATCGATAATAACTCGTTCATTTCATAATTTAAATACACCGGGTGTAAAATTAGTACAAAATAGAAATAAAATACGAAATAAATTCCTTTGGAAATTTGAAATTTATTTTCTGAATACTAATTACAGTTTAAGATCGTCAAAATGGGGGACGATAAAAACTACAGTTAAGATAAACTAAAAAAACGTATTAGGAAAATTAAATTTTCTTAATCTATGATTGAAGAAATGAATAAAGAAAATGTTTTTGAACCATTTTCGGATCCTTCTGATACAGAATCAGAACACGAAAATAACGATTCCGAATTTAATAATGCACGGGATCAAACTAGTCCTGCACCTGAGAATGCCGAGACTAATACGAGTCAATTAGGAAACATTACCGAGAATAGAAATTTGCAAAATGATTCTGAAATACAACACAATTTAGGCGCGAAAAATAATTCGATTGCGCAAAATAATTCTGATCTTAGTGATTATGATTCCGAAATTGCAGAGATGGATCAATTAATGGTCACTCTTGAAAAATTACAAAAAGACGTAAGCAAATCAGTACTATCACAAAATACTCTATTACGAATGGCGAAAAGAGAAAAAGTTAAGCATCGTGAATTTGAGGCAGATACGGAAAAAAGAATCGGATCTTTTGTAACCTCCTCAGTAAAAAGAATGGATGATCGAGTAGAAATGCAAAAAGAAAATTCTGATCACCAAGATAGGATTTCAGAAGAGCACATAGTTAATGTCGAAAAAAATGTGTGTTCACTTAAAAAGAAAACGGAAGAAGTTCTCACCGAACAGGCAGAACTTATTGTTACAAATATTAACAATCGGAAGCGTTTTCAAAATATTGAAGATTATCAGGATTTACTAGAAAAGAGAATGGATAGGAATATGGGTGGTACAAATATTAAAATCCCATGGCTTAAAAATTATCCGGTACCAAAATTTTCAGGATCAGGCAAAGAAAGGCCTATGATGTTTCTGAATGATTTTTATGGATATATTAGAGCGATAGGTATTAGAAGGGACGATTTTAATTTCGTAGTATACTTATGCTTGGAAGGTATCGCTAGGGAATGGTGGAATCTTGTAGCTACTCCAGGTGTAAATGAATTTACATTCAGAGAAAAATTCATTTCAAAATTCTGGAATGATAATATTAGATTTCAAATTAGTACTGACCTTCAATATGGTTATTATCAAGGAAAACTTTCAAAGTCGGCATATGCCATTAAAATGATAAATAATGCTAAAGATTTAATACCACATCCATCTGATAGTGAAATCGTCTCTAGATTGTCGAGACTTTTTTCAGAAGAAATTCGTACTGCATATTTAATTCGGGATATTAAAACCTTTGATAAGTTTATTGAACTACTAGAAACTTTCGATCAAGCGGGCTCAATAAATTGTATAGGAGGTTATGATCCTCGTAAAAATAGCGTTTATCAGCAAAATGATTTTAGTAGATTTAATCGCGATAATCGAAATATGAGAAACAGTAGCGGAGGTGGAAATAATTTCCAAAATTCGTATCAAAATCAAGAAGGATTGCTAGATCGTGAGAATGAAGATTTCAGTAATTCTCGTTTTGAATCAAATTATCCACCTCGATATCGAAATAATGATCAGTACGTGAGACATGATAAAAATCGATTTGGAAATAATTATTATTCAGGACAGGCATATAATAATTATCCACGTCAGAATGAACAAAATCAAGGATATTTTAATCCAAACAACAGCGCTAATCAGAGGAGCAATTCTTTTAATAATCCAAATCAATCAAATTTTGATTACGAAAATTCGCAAAATCGTGGTTCATATCCAGATTATGATGATCGAAACAAAACTCCGTATAATCATCAATATCAAGGGCATTATCAAAAGCCAAACGGTTTTCAAAATAATGATAACTCCCGCGATCAAAACAATAGAAACACATCTCAGCAAAATTATGCAAATGGACGAGCAGATGATAATGTTTACAAAAGAAATCCTAATTATGCAAATCAAGTAAGCTCGCCTAGAGATACGAATGACCAGTTACAAAATAAAAAAGAGCCTTATAATAATCCACAAAATACTCTGCCACATAGTAATATAATCAAACAGGCTAGAGTTATAGAAGTCGTGGAAAATAAAGATAATCGAGATGAATTTTATTTTAATCAGGAAAACGCATATGCCTCGGGTCAGTAGAGAGTAAAACGATAGAGGCAAATCCGGGGCCAAAATATTTCAAAAAGCCTCTACCTTTAGATATGAGGGGTGAACTTTTAGAAAATGATGATAATACGGTAGATAAAGATTTAGATAATTGTCCGACAATGATTCTAAATCTCGAGGACATAGAAACAAATGCATTAATAGACACGGGCAGCGAAGTAACCTGCATTTCTGAGAACTTGTATGAAAATAATCATAATATTTTTAAACAATGCGAACTCTTACCAATTGTAGGAACCACAATTGTTCGTGCAACTGGGGCAAGACCTATAAAATTGAAGCATCAAATTTATGCAAAATTCAAAATGGGCGACTGGGAAGGCTCTTATGTGTTTCTGATTGTTCCTAGGCTAAATAAAGAATGTATCATTGGAGTGGACTTATTAAAAAGATTGGAAACTAAAATCGATTTCTAAGATAATACTATTGAATTAAAAGATAAAAATAAATCGATTAAAATAAAACTGTTAGAAGAAGATGTAAAAAGAATTCGCATAATAATGGATGCGGAAAATGTCCAAAAAGAAAGATACATAGAATGTTTAGGTAAATATTTAGAACCCGAAGAAAATTTTCCAAATTTTATGAAGGAAATCAATACAATTGAAACTTATGATAATGCCCAGGATGAATATACATTAACTGATGAACAAATTAGAGAAAAGATGGCGCATTGTAGTTTATTAAATGCATTAGAAAAAGAGCGATTCTACAAACTTATATCCCGTTATAAAAATGTATTTTCTCGGAAACCAGGTAGGATCTCGATATATGAACATCAACTAAAAATAGATGATAAAAGGCCTTTTATATCGCGAACTTACCCGATACCTATGTTCGTACGCGACAAAGTAGTGAATGCAATTAAAAAGCTTATAGAAATGGGAATAATTCAAAGGTCAAATAGCGCGTACATAAATCCATTAGTGGTCAGAATTAAAAAGGACGGTCCGATAAGACTTTGTTCAGACGCTAGAAAATTAAACGAATATGGTAAATGATTACGAATGCGCAGAGCCAACTGAAGTTTTATTTCAAAGATGCACAGGAACTCAAGTAATGTCAACTTTGGACTTAACTAGTAGCTTTTGGCAAGTACCATTGCATCCTGAGTCCATGAAATATACAGCTTTCTTGTATGAGGGAAAATCTTATGAATTTTGCGTCACACCTTTCGGTTTGAAAACAAGCACAGCCGCGTTGGTTAGAGCTTTGGACTTTGTTCTTAGTGAATTAGGAAACTTTGTTATTACTTTTATTGATGATATGTTATGTACCTCACTAAATACATCACAGCATCTAGAACATTTGGAATTATTATTCCAACGTCTAGAAGATCATAATATAACTGTAAATTTTGAAAAATAACATTTTTTCCGACCAGAAGTCAAATTTTTGGGCCATATTTTAACGCCACTTGGAATAAAACCAGACCCTGAAAAAATTAAAGCGATTCATGAATTTCTAAAACCTCGAAATTTAAAAGAACTTCGTGGATTTCTGGGTGTAATAAATTTTTATACCAAATTTACTAGAGAACACGCGCAAGAAATAGCACCACTTTTAAATTTATTGCGCATAGAAACTAAATGGATATGGGATTCAGAAACAGACGATGCATTCAAAAGAGTCAAAGCGCTATTTTGCGAATTTACCATTCTGTCATATCCAGATTTAAATAAACCCTTCTATTTACAAACAGATGCAAGCGATCGAGCATTAGGAGCGGTCCTTTATCAAATTGATATAAATAATGAACACACACCCATTTCATTTGCTAGTCGAACTTTAAAAGGATCCGAATTATCGTATTATACGACAGAAAAAGAGCTGTTAGCTATTGTATGGGCCCTAATTAAATTCAGATCGTACGTGTTAGGCTCTAAATTAATAATTCGTACCGATCATAAAGCATTAACCTTTCTAAAAACCTGTAAATTAATTAGTGGCAGATTAACACGATGGATCTTAGCAATACAAGATTATCAATTTACAATAGAATATTGCGAAGGAAAAAAAAATAATAGCCGATACTTTAAGTAGAATTCCATCAACAGAATTAGGATACCCTTTTGATATCAATGAAGGCAAAATCTTCCTTTACACACTAGCAAAAAGACCTTCATCTGGCCTACGAAAACATTTAAAAAACATCAATAAAGAGCAAAAACATGACCCTATTTTGCAACGATGCGTAAAAGCGATCAATGAGGGTAAAACAAAAAGATTTGAAGCGCAAGAAGAACTAGTATACTTTATTGCTGGGGGTGTAAAAAAACTTTATTTGACTAAAAGCATTATCCATGACGTAATAGACGAATCTCATCAGCTTTATGGTCATATAGGTCCCCAAAAAGTATTTAGAATGCTACATGAATAGTTTTATTATCCACGTTTAGCAAAAACCATTAGACAGAGATTATCGAGTTTTGACTCATGTCAGAAAAACAAAGTAACGAATCAAACGAGCTACGCGAAAATGAAAAATTATACGCCAAGGAAGCCGGGAGAAATAGTGTCAATTGATTTTTATGGTCCTTTACCCGCGTCAAAAGGGGGTTTTAAATACATATTTTCGACAATAGATGCGTTCAGTAAATTCGTGTGCTTATACCCTTTAAAAAGGATGACGACTAAAGCAGCAATAAATAAAATATTTAATGATCATATTCAAAAATACGAAAAACCGGATAAGATCATTACAGATCACGGAACACAATTTACGTCAGATCTATGTAAAAACAAACTAAAGAAGAAGATATTCAAGTATTTTTTTCTTCAATTCGTCATCCCCAAAGTAACATAGTAGAATGAATTCATAGAGAACTTTCAAGATTCTTCCGATCTTTAATAAAAGAAAACCATAGCGCATGGTGGAAATGGGTACGAATCATTGAGTCATGCATGAACGAAACACATCATGATACGACCGAATTCACCCCAATTGAAATTCATATGAATATTAAACCCAAACGGACTTGGGAAAATTGGCTCAAAATCCCCACAAGATCCCCAGACCCACATTACGAGAGAAAGATTGAGATTGTTTATAAAAACATCTTGAAAAAGGGTAAGAAATGTGCAGAAACGTTCAATAAAACCCATAAAATTACCAAATTTAAAGAAGGCGATCAGGTCCTTTTAAAACTATTAAATAAATCTGATAAAGATAACAAAATCCTAGCTAAAATTCTACAAATTTACGATGGACCTTACGTTTTAAAAAAACAGGTCACTCCTGGGACATTCATTTTATGGGACCCCACAGAATTAGAAGAAAAGGGTATGTACCATACTCAAGATTTAAAAGAATATAAGGAAAGAATTATTGTAGATTAATAATTCTGTACAAACATTCCTCAAATCGCGAGAACGTAATAAGAAGTCTCCTGAACATAAATAAATAGAAGCAATTATGCAAGGTAACCACTCTCTGTGAGTAACCTCAAATTGGAATAAATGTAATAAATATTTCCAATATTATGGATCAATTTACTAAAATTGAAAAGTTGATCAGTTTGAACCCGGGATTCTCAGGAAAGAGAACGTTCCTCTCTCTTAATCTCTAAAACAATATTGAAAATAAGTTTAAATATAAGTCACAAATAAGCAAACTTAGTGCTAAATAATTGTGAGTGAGGAGAACTCACCACAAATTAAGGAAACTAGAATATTAATTACACGAAAACAAGGTAAAGCAATAAAAAATTAAATAGATAAAATTAAAAAAAAACCCAAAACATAAGAAAAATTTTTAACCCTCTTATTAGAAGCGAAATTCCATATACACAAGAATTTTGCAATTTAGCTAAAGGCATGTTAATGCATGCAATATGTATGTAATAACATATGTGCCACTGTTTTAGTCTTTGTACAAAAAGAAAAATATAGACCGGAATTTGTCTTGTTTATCTGTAGACTATACTAGTTTATTTTTATTTTAAACAAATTAAGCATGAAAAATGCACCTACTTAGGATCTCCTAGACCCACAGCATTTTTTTTTATATAATTTTTTTTTTCAAGAAAGAAGAAATGATCTTCACATTTATTTGAAATTTTATTTTTATTTTTTCTCCTAAAAGCGAGAATTTAATTGGAGAAAAGGAGTCACCCAAGTAGAATAAGTCGTTTCGTTCGGTACAAGGGATCTATGTGGATAAAACGTCGCGATTCAGAAAATAGGAATTAGAATTGGTGGTATTTATTTTGTTAACAGATGACACACGCAAGACCAGATCTTTCGGAAACAAAAATTTTTGAAGATAGAGGCACTCAAACACCTCAAGATTTAAAAATAGTGATCCTAGATGAGAAAAATTCGGGAATATCAAGCAACCGAATCCATCGCATCAAAAATGTTTCGAATCCATCCGTCAAAGTGAAAAATAAATGCAACCAGTCTCTCATGAAAGGCATCGATGTTCCTCACAAAAAGAAAAAAAGACCAATTTTGCTATCCAGAAATCAAGAAACTGTGTTAAGCCTAAATCCAATCAATGACCTAAAAGAACTCGGGCAACTAAAAATCTGAAGAAAAAGGAAACAGCGATTAAAGAGGCAGCGAAACTCAAAGATAGATTAAATATTGGTTATGAAGAAAACTTGGAAGAATCTGCAGAAGATACGTGGCCGGATAAAATTCTATATCCATCAAAAATCCCTTGGATAACCCTATCCAATCACTCTCCAGTTCCAATAAAACTTAAAATAATATCCATCCAACAAGTAAACCTGGGAAACTCAGAAAAATTAGGCGATGTACTTAAGGGACTCTGCATAGAATCCAATCAATTGAAACAAAATAAAGAAACAATCTTGATTGGAAAATGCAATGGAAACTCCAACCCTCTGATTTCCCTGGAACCACAAAAGATTCTGAAAAGGAAGAAAGAAAATATTAGGAAGCTACAAAAACGGAAATATTCAATGATTTACAAAAATCAACATACAAAGGAACACAGGAAAATGAAGCGTATCATTCTTCAAGAAATCAAAACAAAACATTTTTACAAGAACCTCAATAACCTCACCAAATTAATAGGGACATTATCTATTAATTGGGAAAGAAAGATCAACGGTGAAATCAAACATTGTATTAGAATGCGAAACTTAGAGCTAGGAGGAACTTATGAAGGGGAACTTCACCTCGGAATGATTGACAATATCACTAGAATCGAATATAACCACTGTCTTTCTCCAGATTTTGTCCTAAATGAATGGGAAATATAAAAAAAATTGTTTCCCACATGCGTTTTTCTCCTCTTTTCCTACGTACAAAATAGGATGTGTTTTTTTTTAATTTTGTTTCAATTTTATTACAAATTTTATTAGTTTTGTTACTGATTGGCGTAACATTTTTTTTCGAATTATATATGATTATAATTTGTTACACAGGTTGTTATCTTTATTCATATACCCTCTGGAATATACCCCACTTCGAGCGATAAACGAATGAATTAAATTTCATTGAATGCATTCGTTTAGGGAGGCGTTGAGGATTATCAATTTTAAGAAATTGAACGATTAAGAATCGAATTTTTTGTTCAATAGGATTTTTCAGTTTAGGGGGGCATTGATCGATATGTACATATAAGTCTCTAAGATCGATATGCTACTTCCCCATTAAAATTTTAAAAATTTTCTCAACAAATGAAAAAAATAAAACAAAATAAAAAAATTAATTACTAAGCTATTTACGTTGTTAGTAATATAAGATCACTCACAAGTTCGTGAAATAAAATTATTCTTTTTTTTTTAAACGCATAGATCTTTTAAAAGATAAAAGCTCTATCCGTTAGAGGGCGTTGAGACGGTTCGTTCTATGTACATAATTATAATGAAATTATAAAGTTCCGGGCGAATATTTGTATTGGTAAGCCTCTGACTCATAAGTGAACAAGCAGGTGTAACGAGGGGAGGACTCAAGAAATCATCAGATCATACGATCGATTGCGCGCGCCATCAGCTGATAAGTAGGGATAGCGTGGGACCAATGCACTTTATAAATATCGATCCCAGTATCGGTACCAAATGACTTCTTACTCGACCCTCTTCGAGGAAGGAGCTTCTGTCATTGGAGACAGAAAGTTGAACAAAATGTAGTTGATTCAAAGAAAGTTAAATATCCGAGATTTTCCTTTTTGTACTTTATAAATTATTTCAATTCATTGTTTTTGAATTGAAATAAAAAATGTGAGTTTTTGGGGATTTATAAAAAATTTAATTATATGTTATGTTTGTAACGACTCTGAACCTTGTATGTTTATGAGGACCTTGTTGTGCATGCTTGCATATTAAATGTTGATTGGGAATTTATTTTAATTTGAATAAAAACCAAAATTATGTAGCTCCTCGTAACGACCCTGAACCTAATTTAAAACATTAGCACCTTCTTGTGCGAGTGAGTTTGAACATAAATAAAATTGTATTTCTCGCAACGACCCTGCACCTTATTAAACAATAAGGACCTCGTTGTGCGAGTAGAGTTTGGGATCTGTAAACAAAGCAAAATAAGGAAAATGGAGGAGAATCCAAAAACTCAGTTATAAAAACTTAATTAAATTCAAAATTGTGATTTCTCGTAACGACCCTGCACATTATTTGACGATAAGGACCTCGTTGTGCGATGAAAGCACAAAACTAGTGATAAATTATGAATATTGATCTTTAAAGATCTTATGAGAAAGATCTATTAAAATACCTTAAAATCATAACAATTACGCAATCATCTCTCCCTTGAGTGAATCCGCAATCTGTTTTTTTTTTATTTTAAATTATGATTTAAAACTGAGTGGGAAATTTTTAGTTACGAGAATTAATCTTACTCACTGGTAGTTTTTTTCTTTCAAATTTGGTTATAAAATTTTTAGGGCTAATTTTAACGTCCTACCAGTATTGGAGTCAACTTTTATAGTTGGTTGCAATTTACTGGACAGGAAAAAATAAATGCATTTTGAATGAATCTCTCAATGAAAATAAAAAAACAAATGAAAAAAACAATGAAAAACAAAGTTTATAGTAATCATATAGATGAATGTTTGATCAATTCTGTTGGTTTTCACACATAAAGTAATATGAACAAAAATGGAAGAAAACCTCATTTTTACTGTTGGTTGTCAAAATCTGCAAATTCGTCAATAAAATCTTCAAAATCCAGAAAATTTATATCAACTCATCAAAATTGGAATGATACCTGCTAATCGACAATAAGTACATTATCATCAGAATCACAATCTCTGATGTAAGCCAATTACTAAAGATAATTTCAAATTTTCAATAGAGGTTTTTGTCTACCTTTTGTATTTTTCAAAATATTTTTTATTTTTAAACTTTTTTCAAAAAAAGGGAGAGAATGAAATTATTTCTCAATAATATTAATTCTCGATGTAAGTTGTCTTATTTCACGTCTGCAGATGAACTAATTCTGGTTAAAATAATAGGAAAGAAACCCCTTTGTTAACTATTTTTCAACCACTATCGTTAATAATAATAATTATAATCATAAATTTCAAGTTTCCATAATATGGATTAAGGTTTAAACATTAAATGTGAAACTTATTATTGTTGATGTTCTTATTTATTTTTGTAAATAATGAAGATTTTTTTATTTAAAGTAAAGTGTTGGTTTTCTTTATTCGCGCCTGGGGATGAACTAATAGTGGTGAATAGGAAAATAAAACCTATTTTTTCATCTTCAATCCAAGTGGGTTTTTTTCAAATTTCATCCCATTTTCTTCTATTTCTTAACTAATATTAATAATAATAATAATAATAATAATAATCAGAAATGATAATAATCAGAAATGATTTCGGCGTAGGGATGTGGCGACCCCATCGCCCGAGAGCTCCGGCTCTTGCAGTCAGCCACGTTGCTTTGGGCTAACTCCCCAAAGCAATGAATTATGCGGTTACGACACCAGTATCGCGCAGTGCCACCCACAATAGGCCTCTCTCGGATGGAGGCCATGGTTCAGTTGGGAGTGGCAATAGGACCGAACCGAGGCGACGACCAGGCAATGGCCCCGGACAAACGCGAGAACATCGATTTAAATGGTCGGACCAACTCAGGAGAGACATCCTTACCTGTTGGCAAAGAAGCTCACCGGCGCGAAGAGGATTCATGAAGAGGTTGCATGACCGTTGGGTCAATATGCACCCGGAATATGCTCATCAAACGCCTCAGTATTTAAGAGATCAGGTATCCTTTTTGCGAAAAAACGGATATGAAGCTCTTTATCAACAAGAAGAAGAGCAACATCCTCCATCGAACATTCCACCCGTTCCAGCAAGACCACCTTTGCAGATAGCCGATAATGCTAACATGAGAAGTAGGAGATCTATCCACCAAAAAGTCTTTCTCAGGATGGACAAATTAGCTGAAGCTAATACTGCTCTCCCCGATTTGCTCCCCGAAGATGTTAATCTCTGGAATCTGAACTGCGTTGTTTACGAGAAGGCGGTGTCCTTGCTTAGCGACAGTAGAAGTAACGAAACTTCAGTACGTCTGAGTAAGACTCGCGAGCGTATTGCACAGCTTCAATTCAAAATTGAAACGGCGAGACGGCATGCATCAAATATTCAGTGCGTGATTAGCTACATAACATTGAATAAAAAATTCACTCCAAAAGTTAGGGCACTTGCTCGAAACTTGAGGAAAGCAAATCACACGCTGAACAAGTGTAAACTGTTGACCATCAAGCAGCACTGGACGCAAAAAATAAGATCTCTTTCAACAGCGAAACAGCGCCTTGAACGGCGAGTAAAGTGGATTCAGGAAAATTCCACCTTTTCTACTCATCCTTCCCGTCTGTTCAATAAAACGTCATGTGCCGTTAAAAATCCGCCTAGTCGAGAAGAGATTCAAGTCTTCTGGGAACAAGTATATGGAGATACTTATCAGCTAAATGAAGAGGCTTCAGATATATCACTCTTTCGTAACTTTTGCCAAAGGCAAAGGTTACAAGGTCCAGAGGAAGAGTGTCCACTAATTACTGCTGAAGAAGTGAAGAAAGTTATCGCTAGAACTAAGAACTTTTCAGCGCCAGGGCCAGATAAAATCAACAACTTTTGGTGGAAGAAGTTTACTTCTACGCACCAACATCTAGCTCGTATATTTACAACTTTCTTAAACGGAGAACAACCCGTCCCGCAGTGGCTAGTGGAAGGACGCACGGTATTGATTCCTAAGAGCGGAGATTTGTCAAGTCCAAAGAACTACAGGCCCATAGCTTGTTTAAACACCAGCTACAAGCTATTCACTGGCATCCTCAAAGAGAGGATATTAACAACTATCGAGCCGGTATGGAGTGCAATAGTTGAACAACGTGGATGCAAGAGAGGTCTGGCAGGTTGCAGGGAGAACCTGTTAATAGACAGATGTATCACCCAGGACTCGATCAGGTATCGACGCAATCTGTCCATGGCTTGGATTGACTACCGTAAGGCATTCGATAACACGAACCATGAGCTACTTATTAAGCTCATTGAATGCATGGAGGTGCATCCAAAAATAGTGAGATGCATAAAAGAGCTTATGCTCTTGTGGCGGACAAGATTTGTCATAACATCTGACAAAAGACAAGTGACTACAAGCTATATCACATATAAGAGGGGAGTCTTCCAAGGAGACTCTCTAAGTCCGATACTTTTCTGCATCTCCCTCTTGCCTCTTTCTATTGTGCTCCGAGGCAAAAGCTCTGGATACCTATGTGGCCCGCCGAACAAAAGAGAATATAAGGTCAACCACCTTTTATACATGGACGACCTTAAACTCTTTGCCTCCTCGAAAGAGGACCTTAACATCCTTGTGGAGGCGGTAAATAGGTACTCTAAAGCGATTGGCATGAGCTTCGGACTGGACAAGTGTGCCTGCGTCCACCTACACCAAGGAAGACTAGAAACTACATCATCGGGTCACGATCAGGATGTTCAACTCATCGGCGGAAATACCATTCAACATCTTGGTATTGGAGAAACATATACATATCTTGGAATACCGCAAGCGGAAACCCATGATGTGCTTGCGTTAAAAACGGCCCTTGGAAAAAGGTATCGCCAAATTCTCAGAAAAATTTGGGCTTCCGAATTATCTGGAAAGAATAAGATCCAGGCGACCAATATGCTGGCCGTTCCTATACTGCTCTACACGTTTGGTGCAGTAAAATGGAACGTCGATGAGTTGAAGCAACTTGACCGAAGCACACGCAAGATGATGACAATTCATCGAAGTCATCATCCTAGATCTTCCGTACCTCGAATATACCTCCCTCGAGATAAAGGGGGTAGAGGCTTGCTGAGCTTAGAGTGTCTTCATCGCAGAACGGTTCTGGCTACAGCCTGCTCAGTTCTAAACAGCACAGATTTTCTTATGCGACTAGTACATCAACATGAAGTCGTCAATGCTGCGGCGTTTCTATATCGTGCCGCAGATAGGGCCGCAGAGGAGCTTGGCCTCCCATTTGATTCCAGCGATACTACGCATGGCCTAGCATCACTAACACCTTTGGTGCTCAAAAGTCGTGTACAGGAAGCAGAACATACGCTTCTACTAAGAGAACATGCTGACAAGCCCCTTCATGGTAAATTCTACGGCATTATACGTAGAGAAGAGCTCTCGATGGGTCTGTCCAACATGTTTCTCAAGTCTGCTGGATTAAAATCGGAGACTGAGGGATTTCTTTTTGCCTGTCAAGATGGCGTTATAGACACCTTAGTTTACCGCGAGCGCATAATGAATATACCTGTAGGCGATACCAACTGCCGAGCGTGCAAGCAAGAGCCAGAAACACTTGGACATGTTCTCAGTGGATGCTCAAAATATGCACGATACGGGTACATAGAGAGACACAATGCAGCTCTAAAAGTGTTATATTACCATCTGAGGCACTTCTATGGTGTTGATCTATTGCCCGTCTTGCCATACGCCCAGGGGGAACTCGAGTCCATTGTGGAGAATGCTCAGTGTAAGATCTACTGGAATTTCTCATTCTCGACCACTCAACGTATCAGTGCTACGAAGCCTGATATTGTCCTCCAAGATCTGAAGAACAAGATCATTTTCGTGATTGAATTCTCGGCACCAGCCGATGGTAATATCACGGCAAAGGAGGAAGAAAAACGGGCGAAATATCAAGCACTTCTTTTCGAGCTGAGCAGGCTCTACCAAGGCTTCAAAGTCCATCTTGTAGTTCTCATAATCGGCTGTCTTGGCGGTATGAAAGCTTCATTTATTAGCCAACTCAACAAGATTCCGGCTTGCCAGCGTCAGGCTCATTCCATCGCGAACCGGATGCAAAAGGCTGTTCTTCTGGGATCACTTCATCTGGTCCGTCAACACTGTTCCTCATAACATTCTACAAAGATTGGTAGCTCTAAAAAAGTATCCAGAGGTGAAACTTCATCTCCAACTGTCCCGTCTGCCGCGTAAGATCATCCGCGGCTAGAGACCTGACTCCAAGGAACAGTGTTGCCCGATGTTTTCTCGCGTAAATTTCCCGCTCTTGCTTACCTTCTAGGACAGAAGGAGCAGAAGCGGATGACGTACACGTTCCAGTTGCGTCGGGATTGGTTGCTTTTAAAGAACCATGATCGTAGCTTCCGGAGCCTACAACTTCTCACATAAAATCAGAAATGATCCTGTATTAAAGTATTTCACATCTGGACTAAGTTTTAAATATCAAACGTGAAAGATTCTATAGTGAATCTTCTTATACATTTTTCTGAACCATAAAGACTTTTTTATTTGAAACTGATATAACAAAAAAAATTGCAAAGATAATCATTTGATCAAAAAATGGAAAAGAGAATTTTTTTAAAAACAATATCAATTTTTAATCAAAAATTGTATTAAAATTTCTTACGACATAGCTTATAATAAAAAGCTTCCAAAGTTACTCAATGCTGAAGAAAATAAAAAATCATACGCATTTCCTAATCTTTAACAAATAATGTATCTCCGCATATTATGAAAGAAAAGTATCTCTACATCTCGGATTGCATAATGATATCGGCCTTAGTTACCGAGCAAACTGATAAAGTCATAAAACTGAGTACTTCATGCCATACATTTTTATGATAATATGGGCAGTAATTAATAACTTTTAAGATACGTTTATTTTCTCACTTTTATTAAACGCAAATAATTGTACTAAATATTCCGTTCTTGATAAACTCCTGAATTATAAAAAATAGACATATAAGTAATCTGCCTAATTTGCAATAGTTAATAAATAATGCAAAAAATGACCCTGTTTTTTTTTACTGAAAGATAATGAATATTGGATTTTTTCCATTTTGATTAATCTGTTTCAAGCGAAAAAAAACTCTTTTTCAACAACACTTGTTTTTACAGTGAAGCAGATCATTTTCCGGAAATAGATATTCCTCTAAATCTAAGAATTTCCAAACTATCGAATAAAGTTTCTAATAATTATTACAAAAGTTTCTTAATGTAAATAATTCCTGTATGTAAATATATTATCTTTACTAATTTGTAGTTGTTGGTTCAATAAAAGTTCTAGAGTCAAATAATTATCTAAATCTTTACAATTTTTTTATTATTCAAAAGACCATTAATCAGACTGACTTAAATTAGCGTATAGAATCAATGATGAAGATGGTTTTTAATTTCTATTAACTGTTTTATTTGGATGCAGCCTTAAAATAATCTTTCTCTAGGTTTTGAAATATTTGCTCTTCAGTAATAAATTTGTAAAATTGGGGCACCTTGACTTACTTTGCGTAAGTAAATAAGAATATATGATTGTCATCTCTACAATTTAATTATGCTCTGAGATCACTCATAAGTGATAAATTATTTACAACATGTTGTAAAAAATTAAAACGTGTTAAATGCCTATTTCAAAATGTGTGCAAAACCTTATTTTGGTACTTTGCGCAATCCTATATTAAGGGATGCTTACACAGAGAAGTGAACAGTCTACAAATAAAAAAAGGCCAAAAAAATCGACAAACTAGGAAGTAATATGCAGATTACTGTTAGTACTTTGCTTCTAACTATTGCCGTTTTCTTTAATTCAATTCGTGAGTATGATTAAATATCATAATTATTATTAAAATTAGAAATTTTTGTGACTTGTTTTTAGTTGTTCTTATTCAGAGATTTATTGAAAAAGTGTATCTGGCTATCTTCTCTAGCATCAGTTTTGCAAAAATTTTAATCAGAGCTGAAAAAATGTGACGGATACTCTGCATGATTTCTGCTCATATAGATGAATTTTTGAAACTTTATTTTAATTTTAATATGAATCTAGAAAATCTTGGAAAGTTATGAAAATTCTTTAAATTTTGTAAATTTATAGTAAATTTAAAAATTACTAAAAAAAGTTTTTTTTGGGTTTATATATTCATATTATTATTAATAAAGTAATTGACGTAAATTCTGGTAATTTTTCGGTAATTTATGGTAACTCATCTCTTTGAGTTGGTTCTATCTATTAAACAATCTGACAACGCAATCAACTGAATGCTTGATAATTGTAATTATTCACCTCTGACCGTAACTTTTTACTCCCAAGGCTCTAAAAAGTACTTTTCGATCCCTAGGGCATGAAAAGTAAAACTGTCATTCTGCTTTATAAGCATTGATGAGAGTGTTATTAACGTATTATGAAACAGTATTTTTCGCTGAAACTTTGAGAAATAGTAATAATTTAAAAAAATAGTATATTTTGCTACAAGTGCGGAAAGTAGACAGTTTCACACTCGTGTGGAACTGTCTGCTTTCGGCACTTGTTGCACACGAAATTTTTGTAACAAATGCAGGATATTTTCGATTTGAGAAACAGTAAAAACAAATTTTTCGAAAATTTATGGTAAAATTACGGAAAATTTCGAAAATTTTCGGTGAATTTATAAATTACCGAAATTTTCCAGAAATTAATGGTATTTAAAGCTTTTTGTGAAAAATCCAAAAATTTCCGGAAACTTCTGGAAAAGTTGTTAAATTAACGGAAATTTTCGGTATCCAAAATTTTTTTCAATTTTCAGAAATTTATATATTATGCAAATAGTATATTATGCACCTAGGGGGAGAAAAAGTGCCTCTCCCCCTTGGCGCATACGATATTTTCTATAAAAAATGGATGATTTCAGACATTTCTCGAAATACAGTCATGATTTCAGTCCATATTAGATTTTGTATATTGAAGCATAAAATTAATGTTAACCTAATTTATTGTAATTTGTGAGGTGATTTGTAACTTACCATAAATTACCCAAAATTTATTTAAAATAATTTCCATAAATTTCCGGGAATTTATGAATATTTTCGGTCATTCATGGTAATTTTACAGGTAAATATGGTAACTTACCACAAATTACCCAAAATTCAGTTTAAAAAATTTTCATAAATTTCCGAAAATTTATGAAAATTTCGGTCATTTATAGTAATTTTACAGGTTAATATGGTAACTTACCCAAAATTCATTTTTAAAAATTTCCATAAATGTCCGGAAATTTATGAAAATTTGTTGTCATTTATGGTAATTTTACAGGTAAATATGGTAACTTACCATAAATTACCCAAAATTCATTCTTAAAAATTTTCATGAATTTCCGGAAATTTATGAAAAATTTCGGTCATTTATGGTAATTTTACAGGTAAATATGGTGACTTTCCCGAAATTCATTTTTCAAAGTTTCCATAAATTTCCGAAAATTTATGAAAAATTTTAGTCATTTATGGTAATTTTACAGGTAAATATGGTAACTTACCATAAATTACCCAAAATTCATTTTTTTTCAATTTCCATAAATTTCCGGAAATTTATGAAAAATTTCGAGTATTTATGGTAATTTCACAGGTAAATATGGTAACTTACCATAAATTACCTAAAATTCAGTTTTAAAAATTTCCGGAAATTTATGAAAAATTTCGGTCATTTATGGTAATTTTACAGGTAAATATGGTAACTTACCCAAAATTAATTTTTAAAAATTTCCATAAATGTCCGGAAAATCATGACAAATTTCGGTCATTTATGGTAATTTCACAGGTAAATATGGTAACTGACCATAAATTACCTAAAATTCATTTCTAAAAATTTCCATAAATTTCTGGAAATTTATGGAAAATTTCGGTCATTTATGGTAATTTTACAGGTAAATATGGTAACTTTTCATAAATGACCGCAAAATTCTATTATCTGCAATCAAAATTTCCACACAGTTTTTATGGTGAGTGGGCTGATAATCATAAAATGCGAGCTCATAGATGCATAATTTTCATTATTCACCTCTGACGTCACTTTTCAGTCCCTAGGGAGTAAAAAGTACTTTTTACTCCCTAGGGAGTAAAAAGTAGAGCTTTAGCTTTAGCCCTGCTTCATAGGCGTCATAAAAAAGTCTTTTTATAACTGCTTTTTACCACGGTTTTGGAATTGGTCACTTCCCGCACGCTATACATGCCTCGAAAAGCGAACATTTCGTGCATGCGTTACAAAAAAACTGCATTGGCTAAATCGGATCTGAAAAAATATGAGAATAAATTTATAATTCACCAAACATTTGGAAAGTTTATAAATTACGAAAACTTTCAGAAATTTTGAAAATTCATAAATTACAAGAATTTTAAAAATATAAAGTAAATTGCGAGGAGTTTTGAAAGTTTATAAATTACCAAAAGATTTGAAAATTTATAAAATACCAAAATTTTCGAAAATTGTTGAAGTTTCTCAAATTGTGCAAAAATCTTAATTGTTGCATATTTGTAAATTTTGCAAACTTTTAACATTTTTAAAATGTTTTAAATTTTCAATATTTTTAAAAATTCTAAAATTTTCCAATATTTTAAAAAATTACAACATTTTTGAAAATGACAAATTTTTTTTTTAATTCCAAAATTTCATTAATTTAAAAAAAATGTTGTAACTTTTGACGTCTACGCAAATTTAGAGTATTTTGAAATTTTCGATAATTCATGGTTATTAACGGTAAATCATGTTAATTTATCGGTAACTTACGGTAACTTATGGCTTCGAGTTGTTTAACTCTTCTATTAAACAATCTATCAACTTGCTTGATAATTTTCGTTATTCATTTCTTACGTAACGTTTTACTCCCTAGGGACTGAAAAGTAGAACATTTATCCTGCTTCATAGGCATTGAAAGTAGCTGAAAACACGCATTTATTTGATAAAAGCATTTTTCGCTAAAAATTTTTGAAAATGTTAGAAGTTTTGAAAATTGATGAAACACCAAAAATTTTGATATATTTCAGAAATTTTAAGAATTTATAAATTACCAAAAATTTTATAAAGTACCAAAAATTTGGCATATTTCAGAAATTTTGAAAATTTATGAATCACCAAGAATTTTGAAAACTGTTGCGATTAAAATTTGTTTTCAAACTATTGCATGTTTTAAACTTTTTTAATATTTTACAATTTTTGAAATTTTAGCAATTTTAAATTATTATTAATGTTATTTTATATGTATTATTTATTGTATGTAATATTTATTATATTTATAATTTTTAAAATTTCTAAAATTTTAAAAATTTCCAAAATTTCAACAATTTCAAGAAATGTTTGAGTTTCAACAATTTTCAAAATGTAAAAGACTTACACAAAATTTTATATGAAAAAATTGTTTTAAATTAGAAAAAAATTATTATATGTTATTATTTCTGTTTTTATTCACTTAGAATTTTTGAAATTTCTAAATTTACGGAAATTTAGAGCATCAGAAAATTCTGGTAATTTATGGTAACTTATGGTAAATCAAGATAATTTATCGGTAACTTACTGTAACCTATCAATCTGTCAAAGAACCTATCAACGCGATGTATTATTATAAAAAAATTAGTATAAAAAAAGTAATTTAAAAAAAGCTCATTTCAGTTTTTTCGACCTCGTTTATACGTCCACACGAAATGAGATATCGGCTTAAAAATTCGAAAAGTTAAATAAAATGTAGATAAATTTTTAGAGTTACAGAAAAAAGGATTTTTTTTCACCTCCAGTTGTTCTCTTGTTGGTCTACAATTTTAGTTTGAGTTTTAATACTATCATAGTATAAATACACATTTTTTTTATTTAGTGCGTGAAAAAAATCCTCACTAGCTCCGTTGGGATTCGAACCCCAATGAGTTGCGGATCGCATCCCAGTGAACCTACAGAGGATTATTTCCACACTTGTAAATTATTATTTCTCAATCCTTATGATTTTTTTCAGATGTGGGTACCTTATTTATTATATAAATAGTATAATATTTTCAAGAGTTATAATAATTATAATAGTTGTAACATTTGTGATAGTTGTGATAAATATAATAATTTTGATAAACAAATGTTGTATTTTTTTCAGCAAAATCAAGTTCAACTTCTAATTATCAATCCCGGCAGTACCAACAATATATGACAGAGCATGCTAATAATAATCCTATAGAAGCCCCACCCAGAGTGCAAAATAATGTTATCACAGGGAATAATGTTCCTTCTTCACAAATCTTGACGAGACATGTTGTCCAACGACAAAACCCGTTGCTAGCACGTAATCTGGATCATCATTTTGGAAATAGATATCAATAGAAAATTCATGTACAATCTAGATAAATCAAGTAATATACCTGAAACTAATTTCAGTATATTTTCAAATTATTTATTATATTTATAACTCAAATTAGGAAAACGCTAATGTGTAATTTTAATTCTAGAAAAATATATTTATTGAATGAAATGTGATTGTCATACAAAAATAAATAAAAGCAGCCTTTGCCTATAATTTGTCTTCATTTTTTTCAAACCACTTTCTCGCTTCACTAACTCTAACTCTAACTTTCATTTTGCACCCTCATATCGTTTTGTTTTACTTACACGGTCTTTCTCTATTTTTTTTTTTTTTTTTTTTTTAAACTAAACGCGACGCCGCCTATGAACTTTTTTTCTGGAACGTTACGGTACCGAGGTGCGCAAGGCCCAGGATTAGTCACCTTAGCTCTTGCGCTTCACTAACACTTATTTTGCACCCTCATATCGGTTTGCTTTGCTTAGGCGGTCCTTTTATTTTTTGTTTTCTTATTTTTTGTGTTCGAAAACTAAACGAGAAGCCGCCTAGGAACCTTTTTCTGGAACCTTACGGTACTGAGGTGCGCAAGGCCTAGGATTAGTCACCTTAGCTCTTGCGCTTCACTAACTCTCATTTCACATCCATATATCGTTTCGCTTTGCTTACGCGGTCCTGCTTTTTTTTGTATTTTCTTTTTTTTTTGTGTTCGAAAATTAAACAAGACGCCGCCTATGAACTTGTTTTCCTGGAACCTTACGGTACCGAGGTGCGCAAGGCCCAGGATCAGTCACCTCAGCTCT